>DWRP01000015.1:0-77573 GCA_018231245.1 Gorgopas trochilus
CGATCGTTCGGTGCTTTATGTTCCGCCCAAATATCCGTTCAGCTTTAAGCTACGTGAAGCTTAAGTGAACGGCATTATCTGTGAAAGAGGCTTTTTTTACGCGCGATATTACGCTTTCAGCACCGCCAGGGCGGCAGCGTAATCCGGCTCGGTGGTGATTTCATTCACCAGCTCGCTGAAGAGAACGGTGTCGTTTTCGTCCAGCACCAGAACCGCACGGGCAGCCAGGCCTTTCAGCGCGCCTTCAGAAATGCCAACGCCGTACTTCTCCAGGAAGTCCGGGCTGCGCAGGGTGGACAGGGTAATGACGTTGCTCAGACCTTCCGCGCCGCAGAAGCGAGACTGGGCGAACGGCAGATCGGCGGAAATGCACAGCACAACGGTGTTGTCCATTTCGGTCGCCAGCTGGTTGAATTTACGCACGGATGCGGCGCACACGCCGGTATCAATGCTTGGGAAAATGTTCAGAACTTTGCGTTTGCCAGCAAACTGAGACAGCGTGACGTCAGACAGATCTTTAGCCACCAGAGTAAATGCCTGCGCTTTGCTGCCGGCCTGCGGAATGGAACCTGCAACAGCAACCGGGTTGCCCTGGAAATGAACGAGTTGCGACATAGATATCTTCCTGTTTACATATAGTTAACGTCGTGGCTAGTGTATGCCAACAGCTGATAACACGGCAAACCAATTTTTCGCCTTACCGGGCCGCAAGGAGTCAGTGATGAGAAGCGTTAAGGTCTATGAAGAAGCCTGGCCGTTACATTCCCCGTTTGTGATCTCCCGCGGCAGCCGCAGCGAGGCCTGCGTCGTGGTGGTCGAGATAGAAGAAGACGGCGTAAAGGGCGTAGGGGAGTGTACGCCGTACCCGCGCTACGGTGAGAGCCTTGCCTCGGTCATGGCCCAGATTATGACGCTGGTTCCCGCACTGCAAACGGGGCTATCGCGAGAGGCGCTGCAGTCTGAACTGCCGGGGGGCGCCGCGCGAAACGCCATCGACTGTGCGCTGTGGAGCCTCGAGGCGGCAAAGCAGCAACAGTCCCTGGCCACGCTGCTGGACGCGACGCTGCCGAAATCCATCGTCACCGCGCAAACGGTGGTGATTGGCGAGCCCGAGCAGATGGCGGCAAGCGCGCGGGCGCTGGTTGAGACCGGGGCAACGTTACTGAAGATTAAGCTCGACGACCGCCTGATCAGCGAGCGCATGGTCGCGATTCGCTCGGCGGTGCCAACGGCCACGCTGATTGTGGATGCCAACGAGTCGTGGCATGCCGAAGGGCTGGCCGCGCGCTGCCAGCTGCTGGCCGATCTCGGCGTCGCGATGCTGGAGCAGCCGCTGCCTGCCGGGGACGACGCGGCGCTGGAGAATTTTATCCATCCGCTGCCGATATGCGCCGACGAAAGCTGCCACACCCGCGACAGCCTTGCAAAGCTCAAGGGCCGCTATGAGATGGTGAACATTAAGCTTGATAAAACCGGCGGCCTGACGGAAGCGCTTGCTCTGGCCGCGGCGGCGCAGGCGCAGGGCTTTGCCCTGATGCTGGGCTGTATGCTGTGTACATCACGGGCGATCGGCGCGGCGCTGCCGCTGGTGAATAAGGTGCGATTTGCCGATCTCGATGGCCCAACCTGGCTGGCGGTGGACGTCTCGCCAGCCCTCAATTTCACCACCGGCGAGCTTCATCCCTGAGGCTGCCAGCGCAGCAGCTCGACCATCGCCTTAAGGTACTTTTCGCTCGCCTCGTCGGACGAAATGGGCGGGAACTCGGCGGTGATACAGTGCAGGCTCAAATCGGCGCACCAGCTGCCAAACGACCCCGGTGTTTCATACCCCACGCTGGTGACGAGCGGCAGGGCGAAGGCGTCGGCAAGCCACTGGCCGAGAGCGGTGTGGCGAGGATCTTCAATGCAGGCCAGCGGATCGTGGAAAGAGACCACCCAGGCCGGGTGGATCTTATGGATAAGCTGACACAGCGCCTGAGTTTCGGGCTCTGAGCCCGGCGTATCCCCCGTCAGCAGCACGACGTCCCGCGCTTCAGCCGAGCTGTTCCAGCGGTAGACGGTCTCCCCGGCGCGCCAGTTGGCCGCGGGGAAATTGCGGTTCAGGTCTATGCCGCGCGCGTTCGCACGCAGGCCAAGCTGACAGCCGTCCGGATTGACGGTCAGAATGACGTGGTGGCGACGCAGGTTCGGGGCCAGCGTGCGGAGCGCACAGGAGAGGGTGACGATGGAGGAGTTTTCATCGCCGTGCGTGCCCGCAATGATTAAGCCGCTGCTGCGATCGGCATCCGGAGCGGGGAACCAGATCAGAGGAGCGCCCAGATATGAACGGCCATAATGTTCAGTGCCCGGCGGGAACGCGCCGCGTTCCGTTCGTGGTCGGGTGAGTGTCATAGCAAATCCTAATGGAGAGTCACTTCTGGCAGTGTTGTGCAAAACTGGCGGTTAATCAAATGGTTTCAGCGCCCGCAGAAGCTGTCAGATATCAACTTTCCGGCGCAAGTCATTTGCATTTCTTCGTGTCGAAACAAATAATTACGCATCCGTTCGTTTGCTGACTTTTTAAAAGGGGATCTCATGAAGCATCCTGTTTCGCTACTCTGTTCTGCGCTGTGGCTGTGCGGACTCTCTTCACTCTCTTACGCTGCCGATGTGCCAAAGGGAACGGTGCTGGCGCAAAAGCAGGAGCTGGTTCGCCATATTAAAGATGAACCGGCTTCGCTGGACCCGGCGAAAGCCGTTGGCCTGCCGGAAATTCAGGTGATCCGCGATCTCTATGAAGGGCTGGTCAACCAGAACGAAAAAGGGGAAATCACGCCCGGCGTGGCGACGCGCTGGCAAAGCAACGATAACCGCATCTGGACGTTCACGCTGCGCGATAACGCCAGATGGTCCGATGGCACGCCGGTGACGGCGCAAGATTTCGTTTACAGCTGGCAGCGCCTGGTTGACCCGAAAACAACCTCGCCGTTTGCCTGGTTTGCCGCCCTGGCGGGCATTAACAACGCGCAGGCGATTATCGACGGTAAGGCTGCGCCGAATACGCTCGGGGTAACGGCCGTGGACGCCAAAACCCTGCGCGTCGAGCTGAATAAACCGCTCCCTTGGTTCAGCAACCTGACGGCAAACTTCGCTTTTTATCCGGTGCAAAAGGCCAATGTGGAAAGCGGCAAAGAGTGGACACGCCCGGGGGCGCTGGTCGGGAACGGCGCGTATGTGCTTAAGGATCGCGTGGTCAATGAGAAGCTGGTGGTCGAGCCGAACGCCCAGTACTGGGATAACGCGAAGACGGTGATCAAAAAGGTCACGTTTATTCCGATCAATCAGGAATCATCGGCCACCAAGCGCTATCTGGCGGGTGATATTGATATCACCGAATCGTTCCCGAAAAACATGTACCAAAAGCTGCTGAAGGACATTCCGGGGCAGGTCTATACTCCGCCGCAGCTTGGAACCTACTACTACGCCTTTAACACCCAGAAAGGCCCAACGGCGGATGCCCGCGTGCGCCTCGCGCTGAGCATGACTATCGATCGCCGAATTATGGCGGACAAGGTTTTAGGCACGGGTGAGAAGCCGGCATGGCACTTCACGCCTGACGTGACGGCGGGCTTCACGCCGGAAACCTCACCGTTTGAGCAGATGTCGCAGCAGGAGCTGAACGCGCAGGCCAAAACGCTGCTGCAGGCGGCGGGCTATGGTCCGCAGCGCCCGCTGAAGTTGACCCTGCTGTATAACACCTCGGAAAACCACCAGAAGATTGCTATCGCTGTGGCGTCGATGTGGAAGAAAAACCTGGGCGTAGACGTTAAGCTGCAAAATCAGGAGTGGAAAACCTACATCGATAGCCGCAACACCGGCAACTTCGACGTGATCCGCGCCTCCTGGGTAGGGGACTACAACGAGCCGTCAACGTTCCTGTCGCTGCTTACCTCGACCCACAGCGGCAACATTTCCCGCTTTAACGATCCGGCCTACGACAAGGTGATCAATCAGGCGTCGCTTGAAACCACGGCGAAAGCGCGCAACGCGGATTACAACATGGCTGAGAAAATCCTGTTGGAGAAAGCGCCGATTGCGCCTATCTATCAGTACACCAACGGTCGGCTGATCAAACCGTGGGTGAAGGGCTATCCGATCGGCAACCCGGAAGACGTGGCGTATAGCCGGACGATGTATATTGAAAAACATTGATCGCCCGTGACAAAATAAAAAAGCCCGTCTGCGAACGGGCTTTTTTGTTAATAAATAAACGGTTAATACCTGCTATTAAGGCGTCTCAATGCTCGGATACAGTGAGTTTTCCAGGTAACCTACCCATAGCCATATCTCACCGCTGAAAATAAACCACAGGCCGAAAATAATCAGGCAGGCAATAATTACGATGAGTATTATTTCTGTTTTCCCCATTGAATAATCTAGCCACCTGAACGCATTATTTTTGAGTGGGCATTGTAGCGGGGGTTTAATCAATACTCCAGCTTCATGCGGCAAGGACTTTATTACGACCCTCGTTCTTGGCGCGATACAGCGCATCGTCCACGCGTTTGAAAAGTTCATCAATGCTTTCGCTCTGCTCGCGTCGCGCGACGCCAATGCTGACGGTAAAACGCGGCAGGCCAGGGATTGCGATGCGTGATACGGCAACGCGAATGGTTTCGGCGATCTGCATCGACGTTTCAAGAGGGGTTCGCGGAAGCAGGATCGCGAACTCCTCGCCGCCCCAGCGGAACACGTAGTCTTCTGTCCGGATACAGGCCTCCAGCGTGCGGGCAAGGGAAACAAGGACCTCATCCCCCTTCAAATGGCCAAACACATCGTTGATGCTCTTGAAACGATCGGTATCGACCAGCAGCAGGCTGAACTGCTGCTGGGTGGGGAGCTGCGACTCGGTAATGGTGTAAAACTGTCGGCGGTTAAGCAGCCCGGTCATCGCATCGTGCTGCGCGGCCTGTTCAAGCTCAAGCTCGAGCCGCTTTTGCTCGGTAATATCGTGGACGATGCACAGCATCAGCTTGTCGCCGTAGATTTCAATCGGCCCGGCGTAGGTTTGCACGTGTCGCGTTGTGCAGTCAGCCAGACGGTGGACAAAGTTGAGCGGTTTATGCCCGCCGGGCAGGCGGGCTATCTCCGTCATGATGGGCAGGATATCACGCCCCAGCGCGTTGATTTCCCAGGTATGCTTGCTGCACATCTCGTCATGGGAGTAGCCGTAAAAATTTAGCGCGGCAAGATTCGCATCAACAATCTGACCTTCCCGGGCCGGGTCAATCAACAGCATCGGGGCCGTATTGGTGAAAAAAAATCGGGCGTAAAATCCCTGCTTTTTACGCTGATAGCTTGCCGAACGGCTGGCTTTGAGCCCGGTCGGCGCGCCCGGTGCAATGCCTTCGAAAACGATAACCTCGCCGTGAGAAGCAAAATCGGCAAGCGTTACGCGACAGCTAAAGGGGGCGAGCTGTTCGTCGCGGCACACCGTCCAGATCTCAACTATCTCGCGGGAGTTTTTTAAATCGGGCACATACAGCGAAAGCGACGTTTGCGCGCTGGCGGAATAATTTCCACTGCGCATGTCTTCAAGCGTACTCTTTCCCATTACCTCTATGGCCGCTGTATTCGCAAAAATAATGCGTTCGGAAGCGGGTGAAATCACCCATACTGGCGTCTGAATAAGGTTAAGCGCATCGAACTCATGTTGCGGCATAGGTCATTCCTTTTTATCAGCCATGATGTTTTTGAGAAACGGCAGGCGATTCGGTATGCACTTTACCAATAGGTATAATTTGTTTATCGGAATTTTTCTGCAGCAGTAGCCAGGGAATTTGCTCAGCAGGCAGGGGCCGGGAGAAAAGATAACCCTGAAGATAATCACAGCCCAGCTCCGTAAGAATATTTTGCTGCTCCTCCGTCTCAATACCTTCCGCGACGACGTTCATTTCCATCGTTTTAGCAATATTGACGATGGTTTCCACCAGCTTGCGATTTTTATCGTTTTCAAGCATCGAGCTGATAAACGATTTATCGATTTTGAGCTCTTTGGCGGGTAAAACGCTCAACATCAGCAGGTTAGAATATCCGGTGCCGAAGTCATCAATCGAGACGGCAATGCCAGTCTGATTAAATGCATTAAGCAATTCAATACTGCGGTCGAGATTTTTAAGCGCGGTACTTTCTGTGACTTCCAGAATGAGCCGGGATGGCGCAAGGTTATATTTTTGCAGCGCCGCGGAGACGATCTGGAAGATATCCTGCTGCTCAAACTGCGCCGGGGACAGGTTAAATGAGAGTGTCCACTGGCTAAATCCCTGTTCCGTCCAGAAGTTCAGCTGTCGGCACGCCGCCTCAATGGCCCAGTTCCCGACGGGGATAATTAAACCAGTTTGCTCCAGGGTGGGTAAAAACAGGTTCGGCAGCAAAATCCCTTGCTCCGGATGCCGCCAGCGAAGCAGGGCCTCGAAGCCGTGAATGGCATTTTCCTCAGCGTGCCAGATGGGCTGATACCACAGCTCAAAACGATCGCGCGCGAGCGCCTGCGACAGTTCCTGTAAAAACGCCGGCTCGGTGGGTAAGTTGGTTGACATATCCGGGCGATAAACCGCCCAGCCGTTGCGTCCTTCGCGCTTAACGTACTGCATGGCAACATCCGCTTTAAGCTTCAGCTCGTGCAGCGTTTCGCCGTGCTCCGGGTACAGGCTCACGCCCGCGCTAAGCGTGCAGCTTAGCGCATGGCCGCACAGAGAGAGCGGCCTGCGCGCATCCTCGAGCAGGGAAGGAAGCAACGCGCTCAGCTTTTCGCCGTCGGTCTCTGGCAGGAGTAAAATAAACGCATCACCACCCAGCCGCGCCAGCGTCATGTCACGGGTTAGCCTGGCGGTAATGCGCTGCGCGACGTTGACCAGCAGCTCATCGCCCACCTGGTGCCCCCACGCGTCATTCACGCGCCTGAAGCGGTCGACGTCGAGGAAGACCAGGCCAAACGGCTTCTGATTAAGCAGCGTATTGTGCAGCAGCATATCCATTTGCTGGCGATTAACCAGGCCCGTGAGGGCATCAAAATTCGGCTGTAGCTCGAGCTGCTGGTTTAGCTGTCGTAGATTGTCGGTCAGCCGGCTGGTGCGCCTGTGCGAATCCACCAGGGAGATAATCAGCATAATCCCCAGAAGGCAAAGGGTTGTGACGGATACCCAAATTGAAAGGCCCAGCTCGCTGATTCCACCCGGAAGCGTGCGGGACATATCGTGGAAATGCGCGGCGCTCATGCCGGTATAGTGCATTGCACAAACGGCGGCAGCCATAACTATCGCGGCCGCGATGCGATTAATCACTACGCCTTTATATTTATCCCGCAGGTGAAACGCCAGCCACAGCGCGGCGCCAGAGGCGACAACGGCAATCGCTATCGAGAGCAGAACGATGCGCCTGTCCCACATAATTCCCTTATCAAGCATCAGCGCCGCCATGCCGACATAATGCATGGCCACCACGCCCGAGCTGAGTATCAGCGTAGAGAGGAAAAGGCGAAAGCGTGAAAGGGACTTCCCCGGCACGACGATATTGATCGCCAGGGTAGAGGCGAGCACCGCAACGCCCAGCGAGGCCAGGGTGAGCCAAAGATGATAGCTCACGATCGTCGGCATTTTCATCGACAGCATGCCGATGAAATGCATCGACCAAATTCCGATACCCAGCGTGACGCCGCCGGCCAGCCGCCAGAACAGCGCCGCTTTACGGCTGGCCTGGCGAATTTTACCCGCGCTGTCTAAGGCAACGAACGAGGCGATAAACGCCACCAGAAAAGAGATGGCTACTAAAATAGGGTCCCACGATACGTTAAGCATTATGCAATCCCGCGCCAAAAGAGTCTGAGTAGGTTTGCGGGCATGCTGGGGCATTATGATGACATGCTCGCTTAACAAGGTTAGTTATTCATAGTGAAAAATGACCAGCAGACTAAAAGATATTATACGGCGTAAGTTATACGATATATTTTAAGCTTTAGATATTTAGCCGCGCTAAACTCGCGCCACAGAAAGTAGCAATGCTCCTTAAATAAACCTGCAGTAGTATTGTATGGCTAAAGTTAATGGTATCGCCTCTACACTGTCTCAGCCAGCAGGTCGGGAGAAGCGGTGGGGTATTTTCAATTATGCGATGCTTTATCACGCCCTAAGTAAAACTACGGCAATCAAACTGCGAAACGAAAAACCCGAGTATCTCGTGAGGACAAATATCTGGCGCGATGCTATAAAAACTAATGCCGATCAAAATATATAGTCGTGGGAACGATCATGCTTAGAAATATGAGCGTCAGAACCTTTATTATCTATTTTCTGCTGTGCGGTTTTTTGATAAACGCAGGCGTAATGGCTTTATTTTCAAACAGCGCCGTGCTTTCAGTTACCATCAACGTTATAAATTTCACCATGTTATTCCTGCTGTGGGCCTACATGACGAAATATCTTGTGACGCCGATCAATACTGTGAAAAAAAGTATTGAAGAAGTCACAGCCGGTAATCTTGCGGTTTCGATTCCCGAGTTTGGCAATAACTGCGCCGGGCGTTTAATTCCGGGAATTAATAGCTTATCCAGCAATATCGCTACGCTGGTGAGTGAGATAAGGTCATCTTCGCAAACCGCCATGACGCTCTCAGAGCAGCTCTCTTCGCGCAGCGCCCAGCTTTCTGTCAAGACGGAGCAGCAGTCAGCTTCACTGGTGCAAACGGCAGCCAGCATGGAGCAGATGGCGGCGAGCACGAAAAACAATGCGGATAATACCCGCCTCGCCAGTGAGCAGGCGAGTGTGGCGACGCTTCAGGCGCGCAAAGGCGGCGAGCTAATGGGGCAGGTGGCTAATAACATGCAGTCCATTACCGAATGCGCGCAGCAAATGACGGAAATCATCACGCTTATTGATGGCATCGCCTTCCAGACCAATATCCTTGCTCTTAACGCAGCCGTTGAGGCTGCCAGGGCGGGCGATCACGGAAAAGGATTCTCCGTTGTTGCCGGTGAGGTGAGAAGCCTTGCGCACCGTAGCGCTGAGGCGGCCAAAAATATCAAAACGCTTATCGACGTCACCAGCAGCAACGTGACGCAGGGCGTAACCGTGGTGTCGCAGGCAGAAAAAAATATGCAGGAGATTGTGGCGGGGTCGAGCAACGTCAGCAAGCTGATGGACGACATTTCGGCATCAACGTCAGAGCAGGAGAAGGGCATTTCGCAAATCACCCTTGCGCTTTCTGAACTTGAGCGCGTCACGCAGAGCAATGTGGCCATGGCGGAAGAACTAAACGGTTCGTCCGACGTTCTGCGCAATCAGGTGATTGAGCTGCAGAGCCGGACGCGTAACTTCCACCTTGACGGGGATGCCGCGCAGGGCGCGCGTACGCCGCGGTTCAAGCCGCAACCGCTGCTGTCCACGCACTCCACCTCCTCGTTCTGACAAAATACTAGCCGGGTCGAACCCGGCTTTTGCTTTCCGCCCCGGTCGATTTCTGAGCCTATTCAGCGTGATGGGCATATAAATATTGCTTAACGATGAGCGAAAGCTAGACTGACACCGAAAGAGATCATAGGTGGAGGCGGTGTGGAGAGCATTAAAGGATCTGAAGTTAACGTTCCTGACGCGGTTTTTGCGTGGGTGTTTGACGGGCGCGGCGGCGCGAGGCCGCTGGAAAACAGTGATGACATTGACGGTCAACATCCCTGCTGGTTGCACCTGAACTATACCCATCCCGACAGCGCGCAGTGGTTAGAAACGACGCCGCTGCTGCCGAATAACGTTCGCGACGCGCTGGCAGGTGAAAGCCTGCGGCCGCGCGTCAGCCGCATGGGCGAGGGGACGCTGATCACGCTGCGCTGCATCAATGGCAGCACCGACGAACGCCCCGATCAGCTCGTTGCGATGCGGCTCTATATGGATGAAAGGCTGATTGTCTCTACCCGCCAGCGCAAGGTACTTGCGCTTGATGACGTGGTCAACGATCTGAAAGAGGGAACGGGCCCAACCGACTGCGGCAGCTGGCTGGTGGACGTATGTGACGCGCTGACCGATCACGCCAGCGAGTTCATTGAGGAGCTGCACGATAAAATCATCGATCTTGAGGATAATCTGCTCGATCAGCAAATCCCGCCGCGCGGCTTTCTGGCGCTGCTGCGTAAACAGCTGATCGTGATGCGCCGCTACATGACGCCGCAGCGTGACGTTTACGCCCGCCTTGCGAGCGAGCGCCTGAGCTGGATGAATGACGATCACCGCCGCAGAATGCAGGATATTGCCGACCGTCTCGGGCGCGGCCTGGACGAGATCGACTCCTGTATCGCCAGAACCGCAGTGATGGCGGATGAAATTGCGCAGGTGATGCAGGAATCGCTCGCGCGGCGAACGTATACCATGTCGCTTATGGCGATGGTGTTTTTACCGAGCACCTTTTTAACCGGGCTATTCGGCGTGAACCTGGGCGGGATACCGGGCGGGGCTTACCGGTACGGTTTTTCCGCGTTTTGCATCATGTTAGTTGTTTTGATTGGGGGTGTAACATGGTGGTTGCATCGCAGTAAATGGTTGTAAAATTGTGCTTTTTCGCCGCTTTACGCGCCTCAAAACGACATTTTAATTGAGCGAGGTCAATAAACATCGACCTCGTAAGGTGCACTATTAGTCCCGCAGGTGAATGCAACGTCAAGCGATGGGCGTTGCGCTCCATATTGTCTTACTTCCTTTTTTTGAATTACTGCATAGCACAATTGATTCGTACGACGCCGACTAAATTAGTCGGCTTTTTTTTGTCTTCACGTTTTACCGGCGAACCGAGAGGGCGTCACGCACTGGCCTCAACCCATATTCATCCCCTTTGAGTTCACATCCCATCAGCCGCTGAGCGTCCGGCAGTCATTATGGCCAGTTGGCATCCTGTGCGTCAGCCTGGTTTATTCAAAATTAAATTAAGAGTTTGAGATCGTTATCCGTATTATTCGGTTAATTCCGGAATATATATTCTATAGTTTCCAAAAAATAAGAGCCGGCAAAAGCGCCATTTCAATAAAATTATCTCTTTTAAATCTGAATTGTATAAATATTATGAGCTTAGGATAAATCTTAGCATTAATTTCTGTTTTTTCTTGTACATCTACCGTGTTGCTCTACCCTTAAGGGGGCAATATAACGTTAACATCTGTTGATTGCCAAAATGCGTGAAGATCTCTCTTCATCAATACATTGTCAGGAGTGCTGATATGACGTATGCCAAGACGCAAGATGGTGTAAATATTTTCTATAAAGATTGGGGTTCTCATGATGCTCAGCCCATCGTTTTTCATCATGGATGGCCGTTAAGCGCGGATGACTGGGATAACCAAATGCTGTTCTTCCTGGCGCAAGGATACCGAGTGGTAGCCATCGACCGGCGCGGTCACGGCCGTTCCGATCAGGTCAGCGATGGACACGACATGGATCATTATGCCGCTGATGTCGATGCCGTTGTAAAATCTCTTGATTTACAGAACGCCATTCATATTGGCCACTCGACAGGCGGTGGGCAGGTTGCGAGATATGTTGCTAAATACGGCCAGCCGCAGGGGCGCGTTGCCAAAGCTGTTCTGATAAGTTCAGTTCCTCCACTGATGGTCAAAACTGAGAACAATCCTGAAGGTACGCCAGTCAGCGTGTTTGATGAGTTCAGAAAGTCGCTGGTAGCAAATCGCTCACAATTTTATTTTGATGTCGCCGGCGGGCCTTTTTACGGGTTCAATCGATCCGGGGCAGACGTTTCTCAGGGAACCATCACGAACTGGTGGCGTCAGGGAATGATGGGCAGTGCTAAGGCACATTATGAAGGCATTAAGGCTTTCTCAGAAACAGACCAAACTGAAGATCTCAAAGCATTAACCGTCCCGGTACTGGTAATGCAAGGTGATGACGACCAGGTTGTGCCTTATAAAAACGCTGCATTACTGCAAAGTAAGCTCATTAAGAATAATGAACTTAAGATTTATGAAGGCTTCCCGCACGGCATGCACACGTCACATGCAGATGTTATTAACAAAGACATTTTAGCGTTTATAAAAAAATAAGAGCGTTATAGTTAATGACATCCCTATTACAGGCTTTCTCGGGTTTAAAGAGAAAGTCTGTATTGCCTGTTTATCCTGTCTTTCTTCCATATTGACCAAATCAAGTCCTGAAAGCCGCGTCTACTGCCGCTTGCCATCAATTCACCTATCTGCAGTGCGTCTTTTATTTGCCTCTGGCTACTCAGCGTCTACCCTAAAAGGGCACCCCACAACGCTGGAGCAAATGATTATGCTACAACTAAACGTACGCCAGTCCGATCCGGTCCCCACCGACCCGACGCCGATGCCCGATCCCATTCCACGCCCGCAGCCGATGCCGGACCCGCCGCCAGATGAAGAGCCGATTAAAATGTCGCATCGTTAGCGGAGATCTGCGAGGATACGCGCCATCCGTCTGCGATAATGACCACGAGAGACTATTGTGACCGCTTTTTCTACGCTTAATGTTCTGCCTGCCGCCCAGCTTGAGAATCTCAACGAGTTGGGCTATCTCACCATGACCCCCGTGCAGGCTGCCGCTCTGCCTGCCATTCTTGAAGGACGCGATGTCCGCGTGCAGGCTAAAACGGGCAGCGGGAAAACGGCCGCGTTTGGCCTGGGCGTGTTGCAGAATATTGATGCCGGTTTGTTTAAAACCCAGTCGCTGATCCTGTGCCCGACCCGCGAGCTGGCCGACCAGGTGGCGGGGGAGCTGCGTCGACTGGCGCGCTTTCTGCCCAACACCAAAATTCTGACGCTCTGCGGCGGGCAGCCGTTTGGCGCACAGCGTGATTCTCTCCAGCACGCGCCGCACATCATCGTGGCAACCCCGGGCCGCCTGCTCGATCACCTGCAGAAGGGCACCGTCTCGCTCGACGCGCTGCAAACGCTGGTGATGGACGAAGCGGACCGCATGCTGGATATGGGCTTTAGCGACGCCATCGATGAAGTGATTCGCTTCGCTCCGGTAGGCCGTCAGACGCTGCTGTTTTCTGCCACCTGGCCCGAGGCCATTGCCGCCATCAGCGGCCGCGTGCAGCAGAACCCGCTGACCATCGAGATCGACAGCGTTGATGCGCTGCCTTCCATCGAGCAGCAGTTTTTTGAAACGTCCCAGCACGGCAAAATTCCACTGCTGCAAAAGCTGCTCAGCCAGCACCAGCCCGCCTCCTGCGTCGTTTTTTGCAATACCAAAAAAGACTGCCAGGCGGTCTGCGATGCCCTGAATGCGGCCGGACAGAGCGCCTTATCCCTGCACGGCGATCTGGAGCAGCGCGATCGCGATCAGACCCTGGTGCGCTTCGCCAACGGCAGCGCGCGCATCCTGGTTGCTACGGACGTCGCGGCGCGCGGGCTGGACATTAAATCCCTGGAGATGGTGGTCAACTTCGAGCTGGCCTGGGATCCGGAAGTGCACGTTCACCGCATCGGCCGTACCGCTCGCGCCGGTAACAGCGGCCTGGCGATCAGCTTCTGCGCCCCGGAAGAAGCGCAGCGTGCCAACATTCTTTCTGAAATGCTGCAGCTCAAGCTGAACTGGGTCAGCGCCCCAGCCGGGGTTAGCCTTGTTCCGCTGGAAGCCGAAATGGCGACGCTTTGCATCGACGGCGGCAAAAAGGCCAAGATGCGCCCGGGCGATGTGCTGGGTGCGTTAACGGGAGATATTGGTCTGGACGGGGCTGATATCGGAAAGATTGCGGTACATCCGGCTCACGTTTACGTGGCGGTTCGCCAGCCTGTTGCACACAAGGCCTGGAAGCAGCTGCAGGGCGGGAAAATCAAAGGGAAGACCTGCCGGGTTCGCCTGCTGAAGTAAGCGTTAAAAGCGTCTCCGAAACGGTTTCTGAGACGCCTGATTTTTACTTCACTTCGACAACGTTCAAACGCAGTTCGTCGAACTGCGCGTCATCTTCTTCCGGCTGCCAGCCCGCAGGCTGCATCGGGATCTCTTCGCGGTCGAACGCTAAATCACCGCCGTTCACCACGTCTGAATCGTGATTAATGCCTTTGAAGTCAAACAGCTCGATGTCCGCGAGGTGCGAAGGGACCACGTTCTGCATCGCGCTGAACATGGTTTCAATGCGGCCCGGATAGCGCTTGTCCCAGTCGCGCAGCATATCGCCGATCACCTGACGCTGCAGGTTTGGCTGCGAGCCGCACAGGTTACATGGAATGATCGGGAAGCCTTTCGCCTGTGAGAAGCGCTCAATGTCTTTCTCGCGGCAGTAGGCAAGCGGGCGAATAACGATGTGCTTTCCGTCGTCGCTCATCAGCTTCGGCGGCATGCCCTTCATTTTTCCGCCGTAGAACATATTCAGGAACAGCGTTTGCAGAATATCGTCGCGGTGGTGGCCGAGGGCAATTTTGGTTGCGCCCAGCTCGGTCGCGGTGCGGTACAAAATGCCGCGGCGCAGGCGAGAGCAGAGAGAGCAGGTCGTTTTCCCTTCGGGGATCTTCTCTTTAACGATGCCGTAGGTATTTTCTTCGACAATTTTATACTCAACGCCCAGCGTCTCGAGATACTCCGGCAGAATATGCTCCGGGAAGCCCGGCTGTTTCTGGTCAAGGTTGACCGCCACCAGGGAAAATTTCACCGGTGCGCTTTGCTGAAGATTGCGCAGGATCTCCAGCATCGTGTAGCTGTCCTTACCCCCTGACAGGCAAACCATGATGCGGTCGCCTTCTTCAATCATGTTGAAGTCTGCAATGGCTTCGCCAACGTTCCGGCGCAGTCGCTTTTGCAGCTTGTTCAGGTTGTACTGATCTTTCTTTGTAATCTCTTGATTTTGCGACATTTATAATTTACTCAAATCTCAAATGGGGCACCCGCGGGGCGCAAACGGCCACCAGGGCGCCAACTTCGCATTATGGTACGGATTGCAGCGACGAATACCAGCACGTTTTTAGCTTAATCCCACATACCGTTGTTACGCGATGCGGGCCGTGGCGGATGCCAGCGGCGTAAACGTGCTTAACCGCGTCATGCCATGATGCGAATGAGTTAAATTTTTGTATAATAAATGTCTGATTATCGATTATTCAAATCGACAGGCAACGCAGGTGAGGGACGATGGCGTATCTGGACTATTTATTAACCTTTATTGAAGGCAACCCCGCGCTGGCGATTGGTTTCAACATTATACTGCTGATTATCTCCGGATTCTTTGCGCATATTATGTGCAAATTCCTGCTGATTAAAGTCGTGAGAAGGGTGTTCTTTGCGAGCCATAAGCAGGACGTGCCGCTGGAGAAGGATCGCCGGATAGCTGAAAAGCTCTCCAACTTCGTTCCGGTTATTATTGTTTATTACGTTCTGCAGTTCATGCCGAATATGCCAGCCTCGCTGGTTACGGCGATAAATACCATCTGCGGGATATTGTTCTTTGTTTTTCTGTCCGTCTTCTTTAATGAAATGCTGGACATCGTAAATAGCTCCTATTTACGCAAAACCAAAAGAAAAAATCACTCAATCAAAGGGTATATCCAGATAGGGAAAATTCTGGTGCATATTATCGCGGCGATCATGATTATCGCCGTGATGTCGAACAAATCACCCGCCATCATTATCTCCAGCCTCGGCGCGGTGGCGGCGGTGCTAATGCTGGTATTCCAGCACACGCTGCTTTCCCTGGTCGCCAACGTGCAACTTTCATCCAACGACGTGCTTCAACTGGGGGACTGGATTGAGATGCCGGACAGGGGCCTGAGCGGAGAAGTGACCGACATTGCGTTGCACACCATCACAATCCGCAACTGGGATAATACGATCTCGCGCATTCCAACCAAAAACTTCCTCACTGAAACCTATACCAACTGGCAGGCGATGTTTTCGTCCGGCGCGCGCCGGATTATGCGCAGCACAACCATCGATCAGCACTCCGTCACGTTTCTCACGCAGGAGATTCTGGCGCCCATGCTCGCCATCCGCGGCGTGAGCGAACCGCTGGCAAAGCTGGTCGATGGGCGCGATCCGCTGGGGATCCCGGACAGCTGGTTTGTTGATAACGGGCTGACAAACTTAACGCTGTTTCGCCACTATATGATGGCTTACCTGGCCGAGAGGCCGGACGTCATTAAGGATATGTATATTGTGGTGCGGACGCTGAAGCCGTCGGCGTCCGGCATTCCGCTGGAAATTTACTGCTTCACCTCGTCAACGCTGTGGATGGACTATGAAAATACCCAGTCGGCTATTTTTGAGTATATAACCGCTATCGCTGAAAAATTCTCCCTGCGTTTATATCAATATCCAGCCGGTCACGATTTCTGGCGTCTGTCGCGGGAAAGTGTTGCCCATAAAAGCGTGCAGCCGGATGAGTAAAGGAACGCGGCGATCGGCTGAAAGTCATTCAGCCTATAATTCCTCAATGAATGTAGGGAACTGCGGTGATGACACAGGCATTTTACGTTACTCCTGCTACTCTTTTGTTGGATATCAGGGAGCTTTCGCATGAAGAACAAAGATGAACAAACGGGATTAGTTGGGCTGGCAATCGGTGCCGCGGTCATTGGACTCGTTTCGGCGCAAAGGCCCATCAGCTGTGAGAGTATCGTGGCGGAGCTGGTCAGGCTCGGCAGGCAAAAGGGCGATGGCGTCGAAGACGAGGTGTTTCTCAAGGCCGCTGAACTGGTAAGAAAAGGGGTATAACGATGGCAGAAAAGCGCAATGCGCAGTGCCACTGTGGGGCGGTAACCTTCACGGTGGAGCTGACCGACGGGTTTAATACCGCGCGTCGATGTAACTGTTCTTATTGTCGTATGCGAGGGGCGATTGCCGTTTCGGCGCCCTTAACGGGAATTACGGTCACTCAGGGTGAAGATAAACTCACGGAGTATCGTTTTAACACCAAAACCGCGCGTCATTTCTTCTGCTCGGTCTGCGGAATATATACGTTTCACCAGCGGCGTTCGAATCCCGATCAGTACGGCGTGAACGTCGCGTGCTTTGAAAACGTTTCACCGTTTGATTTTGCAGAGGTGACGGTCACCGACGGCGTTAATCATCCTATGGACGGTGCGAGCAGTGGCGTTCTGGGCTATCTCTCATTCCGGAAAAAGGGCGTGAATTAGTCAGCATCCAGAGCGTTTAGCAGGTCGCCGAGATGTTGCACTATGCCGCCGAAATCAAAGATTAGCGCAATCCATACGCAGCTTAACAGTGCCAGCAGGATCAGTGATAAACGGATAAACACACGGACATCCTTATCAAATGAGGGACTGCTGTCACTGTAATATGTTTTCCTTAAACTTTCCCTTAACAACCCCATCGTAAAAGCGACCTTTTGACACCACGCGCAAAAAATCAGAAAAAATTCGCGCCGGGACGTGCTGATATTGGATGAGCGTGCGGTCGCGGAAGCGGATTTCCAGGGTAGCGCTGGGTTCATCGTAGCCGATCGAGGCAATTCGTGAAGATTTAACGGGATGATGCACCATGACGTGAGCCTCTTACAGCGATGGCAGAAGGCCTATCATCTTACAGAAGCGTTAAACCAGGCAAGCTGTAACCAAGCGGATTTATACTGTTCCCGCTAACTAAAGAGATAGCCCGCACGGAGGCGGGCTATTTGCATCAGAACTGATAAACCAGACCCAGCGCTACAACGTCATCGGTGCTGATACCGTTGTCTTTGTAGAACTGCTTATCTTCGTCCAGCAGGTTGATTTTATAATCCACGTAGGTGGACATGTTTTTATTGAAATAGTAGGTTGCGCCAACGTCGGCATATTTAACCAGATCCTGGTCGCCCTGGCCGTTTGCCAAATCTTTGCCTTTAGACTGCAGGTAGGAAATAGCAGGGCGCAGGCCGAAATCGAACTGGTACTGCGCGGTCACTTCGAAGTTTTGCGTTTTATTCGCTACGCCGTCACCGTCGCCGTATGGCGTCATATTGCGGGTTTCAGAATACATGGTCGCCAGATAGATATTATTGGCGTCATATTTCAGGCCGGCAGTCCAGGCATCGGCCTTATCGCCGCCCGCCGTGCTGTGGATGATCTGATCGTTGGTACGGTCAGAGGAGGTGTAGGCCGCGCCCGCGCTGAAGCCCATGCCGAAATCGTAGGTGGAGGAAATGCCCCAGCCGTCGCCATTGTCATAGCGATAGTCGTTGCCCGTGCTTACGCCATACTGGTCGTAGGTGTTTGCACTGCGGCTTGCAGACCCTTCTTCGTTATTGCTGCCGCCTTCGTTAGTGCCCTGATACTGAACGGCAAAGTTCAGACCCTGCACCAGACCGTAGAAGTCGGTGTTGCGGTAGGTCGCCACGCCGTTCGCGCGGTTGGTCATGAAGTTATCGGCTTTGCTGTAGGAGTCGCCGCCGAACTCTGGCAGCATATCGGTCCAGCCTTCCACGTCGTACAGCACGCCGTAGTTACGACCGTAATCGAATGAGCCATAGTCGCCTACCTTCACGCCTGCGAAGGCGAGACGGGTCCAGGACTGGTTATCAGAACCTTCGGTGTTGTTGGCCTGAATGTTGTATTCCCACTGGGCGTAGCCCGTCATCATGTCGTTAATCTGGGTTTCGCCTTTGAAGCCCATACGCATGTAGGTTTGATCGCCGTCGGCAGAGGAGTTGTCAGAGAAGTAGTGCAGCCCGTCTACTTTTCCATACAGATCCAGCTTATTGCCATCTTTGTTATAAATTTCCGCTGCGTGTGCTGCGCCAGCCATTAAAATAGCCGGGATCATCAGTGCCAGTACTTTTCTTTGCATTTTGTTATTCCTTGCAGTTTTATTATTTAATTGCGTAGTGAACTTTCCTGGCTGGAAAGTTGTCCCATGCTAAATCACTCACGCGGAAGAACAATAAAATATAATTGTTACCGATTGAGTAAAACCTCAAGGAATTGCGTATTTAGAAATAGTGATAATTTCAATGAATGGTTTGAGCTTAAATATACGAAATTAAAATTATTCAACAATTACGTAAAGGAGTAATATCTTTCCCGTTATATGCCTTTAAGATTTCTTCATCCATAACAAAAATGAATATTGTTCTTATAATTAAACAGTATTCATGATTAATTTGGATTAGCCCGAAGCTGAGACTTCGGGCTTTTTTTTGGCGAAAAAATGCCCGGTCTGGCCGGGCATAGACGATTATTCGCTTGGGGATTTTTCCGCTTTACCGGCCATCTGCGCCAGGAAGTCATAGCGTTTTTGCAGATCGGCTGCCGCGTCCTTCCAGAGCTGTTCCGCCACGTCCGGCTGCTGCGCGTTAAGGCGGCGGAAGCGCTGCTCCTGCATTAGCGTCTCTGCCAGCGCGTCGGAAGGTGGGCGCGAATCCAGCGCCAGCGGCAGCTTGCCTTCATCCGCGCGGCGAGGGTCGAAGCGATACAGCGGCCAGAAGCCGGTTGCGGTGAGCTGACGCATCTGATCGTGGCTGAGCGCCAGATCGTAACCATGCTCCTCGCACGGGCTGTAGGCGATGATCAGCGACGGCCCCGGATAGGATTCCGCTTCTTGAATGGCCTTCACCGTCTGATTCAGCTGCGCGCCCAGCGAGATCTGCGCAACATAAACATGCCCGTACATCATCATGCTGACGCCGAGATCTTTACGTGCCTTGCGCTTACCGTGCTCGCCAAATTTGGTCACCGCGCCCAGCGGGGTCGCTTTTGACGCCTGGCCGCCGGTGTTGGAGTAGCACTGCGTGTCCAGCACCAGAATGTTGACGTTTTCGGTCAGGCTCATCACGTGGTCCAGCCCGCCAAAGCCGATATCGTATGCCCAGCCGTCGCCGCCAATCAGCCAGATGGATTTCTCCACCAGCGCGTCGGCGTCGGTCAGCAGCTGTTCCGCGCCGTCCACGCCCTGAAGGGCAGCGCGCAGCTCGGCGACCTGCGCACGGCGAACCTCCGGCGTGGCGTCCGCGTGCAGCGCGTCGTTCAGTTCTGCCGGGATCTTATCCGCGAACTGCTCGAGCAGGCGCATCACGCGCGCGCGGTGCTGGTCTACGGTCAGGCGGAAGCCCAGGCCAAACTCCGCGTTATCTTCAAACAGCGAGTTTGCCCACGCCGGGCCGCGGCCGTTTTCGTCGGTCGTGTACGGCGTGGAGGGCAGGTTACCGCCGTAAATCGATGAACAGCCGGTGGCGTTAGCAATCAGCATGCGATCGCCGTAAAGCTGCGTCAGCAGCTTGATGTACGGCGTTTCGCCGCAGCCGGAGCAGGCGCCGGAGTACTCGAACAGCGGGGTGATCAGCTGCGAGGTGCGAATATCGATGCGCTCGAGCTTGCTGCGGTCGATTTCCGGCAGGCCGAGGAAGAAGTCGTAATTCACTTTCTCTTCTTCAACGTGCTCCAGGCGCGACATCATATTGATGGCTTTGATTTCCGGGTTCTGACGATCTTTCGCCGGGCATACCTCGACGCACAGGTTACAGCCGGTGCAATCTTCCGGTGCCACCTGCAGAACGTATTTCTGGCCACGCATATCGCGGGACTTCACGTCCAGCGAGTGCAGGCTGGCCGGTGCGGTTTCCATCTCGTCAGGAGAGACCACCTTGGCGCGGATCGCCGAGTGCGGGCAGGCCGCCACGCAGTGGTTGCACTGGGTGCACAGCTCCTCTTTCCAGATCGGGATCTCTTCGGCGATATTGCGTTTTTCCCAGCGCGTGGTGCCCACGGGCCAGGTGCCGTCCGGCGGCAGCGCGGAGACGGGAAGGGCGTCGCCCAGCCCGGCCAGCATCGCGGCGGTCACGGTTTTCACGAAGTCCGGCGCCGCGTCGGAGACCACCGGCGGGCGGTTAGGGCTCGCGGCATTAACCTGCTGGAGCGGCACTTCGAACAGCGATTCGCGGGCCAGCGCCAGCGCCTGCCAGTTGCGCTCAACCAGCTCCTGGCCTTTGCTGCTGTAGCTTTTGGCGATCGCGCCCTGAAGCTCCACCAGCGCGCTGTCGCCCGGCAGAATGTGGGTCAGGTGGAAGAACGCCATCTGCATAACGGTGTTAATGCGCGCGCCCAGGCTGCACTCGCGCGCAATCTTCGCGGCGTTAATCACGAACAGGCGCGCTTTTTTCTGATTCAGCACGGCCTGCACTTCCTGGGGCAGGCGGCTCCAGACCTCGTCCGCTCCGTACGGCGTGTTAATCAGGAAAATTCCGCCCGGCTTCAGGCGCTCTGCCATCTGGTATTTATCGATAAATTGCAGCTGGTGGCAGCCGACAAAATCGGCCTGCGAAATCAAATACGCCGAGCGGATAGGCTGCTCGCTCACGCGCAGGTGGGAAACGGTCAATCCGCCCGCTTTTTTGGAGTCATAGACGAAGTAGCCCTGGGCATACCACGGCGTTGAATTACCGATGATCTTGATGTTGTTCTTGGTCGCCGAGACGCTGCCGTCGCTGCCCAGGCCGTAGAACAGCGCCTCCAGCTTTGCCGTTGCGGGCAGGGTATTTTCCGGCAGGGGCAGGGAGAGATTGGTCACATCATCGTAAATACCGACCGTGAAGCGCGGCTTAGGCTTCGCTTCGCTCAGCTCGTTGAATACCGCGAGCACGCAGTCCGGGCCAAACTCTTTGGAGGACAAACCGTAGCGGCCGCCGATGACGCGCGGCAGCGTTTCGCGCTCGCCGCTGTTGAAGGCTTCCGCCAGCGCGGTCATCACGTCAAGATAGAGCGGCTCGGCGTGCGCCCCCGGCTCTTTGGTGCGGTCCAGAACCGCAACGGTGCGCGCGGTTTCCGGTAGCACGGAGAGCAAATGCTTCGCCGAGAACGGGCGATAGAGGCGTACCTTCAGCACGCCCACCTTTGCACTGCGGGTCAGCAGTTCGTCCACCACCTCTTCACAGGTACCGATCGCCGAGCCCATCAGGACGATCACGCGTTCCGCCTGCGGATGGCCATAGTATTCAAACGGCTTATATTCGCGCCCGGTGGCGGCGGCAAAGTCGTCCATCGCTTGCTCAACGTGGGCGTAAACCGCGTCGTACCACGGGTTGGTGGCCTCGCGGGACTGGAAATAGGTGTCCGGGTTGGCGGAGGTGCCGCGAATAACAGGATGTTCGGGGTTCAACGCCCGCGCGCGGTGCGCGTCGATCTCCGCCTGCGGGAGCAAATTCAGGATCGTGTCGTCCGCCAGGGGGACGATTTTGTTGATCTCGTGAGAGGTGCGGAAACCATCAAAGAAATGAATAAACGGCACGCGGCTTTTGAGGGTCGCCACATGCGAAATCAGCGCGAAATCCTGCGCTTCCTGCACGCTGCTGGCGCAGAGCATCGCGCAGCCGGTCTGGCGTACGGCCATCACGTCGGAGTGATCGCCAAAAATGGAGAGCGCGTGCGTTGCCACGGTGCGCGCGGCGACGTGGAGAACAAACGGCGTCAGCTGCCCGGCCAGCTTGTAGAGGGTTGGGATCATCAGCAGCAATCCCTGCGAGGAGGTAAACGACGTCGACAGCGCGCCGGTCTGCAGCGCGCCGTGAACGGTGGCGATTGCACCCGCCTCAGACTGCATTTCCACGACGCGTGGGACATCGCCCCAGACGTTTTTTAGCCCATTCCCGGCCCAGGCGTCCGCCTGTTCCGCCATGGTTGAACTTGGCGTAATTGGGTAGATGGCGATAACTTCGCTGGTACGAAACGCGACTGACGCGACTGCACCATTACCGTCGATAGTTTGCATAGAACGACACCCTTACATTGCGCAAAAAAGAGGGGCCTGATTTTGTCCTCAGACCCTGAATATTATCTCTCTATTCTAGCAAAGCTCGGTTTTTCCGATTTTCGCTTTTGTGTCCTGGGTATTCTCGTCATCAATGTGTAGATCAAACTTTTGGCAGAAAAATTGCGAGAAATTGTTTCAGGAGCGCATAAATACGCACTTGCGCTCTCGACGGCACGGCGGGTGATGCCTATGATGCTTAGGTTTCGCACTTTTTTTATGGGGGAGAGGTCATGCGTTCAGCGTTTTGGGTAGGATGTGCCGCGTTATTATTGTCAGCATGCAGCAGTGAGCCCGTTCAGCAGGCTACCGCGGCGCACGTGTCGCCGGGGATGAAGGCGGCAATGTCCAGTTCAGGCCAGGCAAACTGTGCCATGATTGGCGGTTCGCTGTCCGTTGCGCGCCAGCTCGACGGCACATCAACCGGCATGTGCGCGCTGCCAAACGGCAAGCGCTGCAGTGAACAGTCGCTCGCCGTGGGCAGCTGCGGAAATTACTGATTAGTCCGCGCGCTTAAAGACCAGCGACCGATCGGCGGTTGCCAGCGTAAGCTGATCTTCAGTCAGATCGACCTGCGCGCCCTTGCTCAACATCTCGCTAAGGGTGTTATCGAGTTCGTTCAGCTGCGGTTCCGTGCAGAGCCTGCGGGTCATGGCAAGGTCTTTGACCTTAAGTTCGCCCTCGGACAATTTGCCCTGGCCGGTGAATCGGTTACACATTGCGCCTGAGACGGCGATATTCTTAATCAGGCTCAAATCGTGCTCTGCACTAAAGCTGATTTCAGGCTGCGCTGACGCGGCCTTTACGGCTTTGCCGTTTACGTTTTCCAGAACAAAACGGTGGTTCTGAAGCTGGTCGGGCTGAACGGACGCTTTGCCCGGATTAACGCAGCCCGCAACGATCAGGCTGAATAAAGAGAGTGCAACAAGCTTTTTCATTTTTCTTCTCAAACTATTTATATCGTGAATCTTTTACCAGTGTAACGATACTCTCCCGGCTGTTAATGGGGTTTATCCGAATGTGCGAGAAGAGGCCGGGCAGCGCGTGGCCACCCGGCACCCGGATCAGTGGGACTTAAAGCCCGCCGCAGCCATCAGCATACGGAAGAACATACTTACGCCAGCCAGCGCCAGCACGCTGCCGCCCCATATGATCGCCAGCCACATTAGCCGTTTCCAGACAGGCTGTTTCATCAGTGATAACCCTCCCCATGCCGTACTTTTCCGCGAAAAACGTAATAGCTCCAGTAGGTATAGACCAGGATAACGGGAATAATCAGCAGCGCGCCGACCAGCATAAAGGCCTGGCTTTGCGCGGGGGCGGCTGCCTGCCAGAGCGTGATGGCCGGGGGTATAATGTGCGGCCAAATGCTTATCCCAAGACCGCTGAAGCCGAGGAAAATCAGGCCGAGCGTCAGTACAAATGGCAAGTTATGGCGATTCGGGTTATTCAGGCTGCGCCACTGGCACAGGCTCAGAATGACGACCAGCACCGGGACGGGCAGCAGGAAGAAGAGGTTGGGCAGCGTAAACCAGCGGGCGGCGATGGCCGGATGCGCCAGCGGCGTCCAGACGCTGACTATCGCCATTACCGCCAGCAGGACGACCAGCAGCGCTTTTGACAACTGGCGCATTCGCTGCTGCAGGCTGTTCTCGCTTTTCATCACCAGCCAGGTCGCCCCTAACAGCGCATATGCAGCCACCAGCCCCGCGCCGCAGAACAGCGTAAACGGCGTAAGCCAGTCAAATGGTCCGCCGCTGTAGGCGCGCCCGGTGACGGAAAAGCCGTTTATCACCGCGCCGACGGTCACGCCCTGGGTGAAGGTGGCGAGAATCGAGCCGCCGATAAAGGCCTTGTCCCAGAAAGGGCGGTGCGCCGGCGTTGCCTTGAAGCGAAACTCAAAGGCCACGCCGCGAAAAATAAGCCCGATCAGCATCAGGGTCAGGGGAACGGTGAGCGCATCGATTATAACCGCATAGGCGAGGGGAAATGCGCCAAACAGCGCCGCGCCGCCCAGCACCAGCCAGGTTTCGTTCCCGTCCCAGACCGGCGCGACGCTGTTGACCATCACGTCGCGATCGTCCGCGTCCCGAATCGCGGGAAACAGTATGCCGATGCCCAGGTCAAAGCCGTCCATGACGATGTACATCAGCGTGGCAAAGACGATAATCACGAACCAGATAATGGAAAGATCGATACCCATTACGGCTTCTCCTCAACGTGGGTGGTAACGGCGGAAAGCGGGCGAGCGGGGCGTCCGTCGGCTTCGGTGGCGAAGGTTTCGTGAGGCTGCGGGCCTTTTTTTATCAGCCGTACCATGTAGATGTACCCCACGCCAAAGACGGCGCTATACACCACGAAGAAGGTCAGCAGGCTGACGCTCATATGCAGATCCCCGTGCGCGGACACCGCGTCTTTGGTGCGCTGAAGCCCGTAAACGACCCAGGGCTGACGGCCAACCTCGGTAGTGATCCATCCGGCCAGAATTGCAGTCAACCCCGACGGCCCCATCAGCAGCGCAAACCACAGGAAGGGGCGAGAAGAGTGCAGGCGCTTTCTGTAGCGCAGCCACACGGCGACGACGCCCAGCGCCAGCATCAGCATGCCCAGCCCCGCCATAATGCGAAACGACCAGAAAACGATGGTGGCGTTGGGGCGATCCTCTTTCGGGAACTCCTTAAGTGCGGGAACCTGTTTGTCCAGGCTGTGGGTCAAAATCAGGCTGCCGAGCGCGGGAATTTCCAGCCCGTAGCGCGTGCGCTCCTGTTCCATATCCGGCCAGCCGAACAGCAGCAGCGGAGTCGGTTCGCCCGGCGGATTTTCCCAGTGCCCCTCAATTGCCGCAATTTTGGCCGGCTGATGCTTTAGGGTATTCAGCCCGTGCATGTCTCCGACCAGCGCCTGCAGCGGCGCAACGATAAGCGTCATCCACAGCGCCATGGAGAACATGGCGCGGATCGCCGGAGTGTTGTTCCCGCGCAGCAGATGCCACGCTGCCGATGCGCCGACAAACAGCGCGCTGCTGAGAAACGCGGCGATGGACATATGCAGCAGGCGGTAAGGGAAAGAGGGATTAAAGACCACGGCAAACCAGTTCACCGGGACGACCTGCCCGTTAACGATTTCATACCCCTGCGGGGTCTGCATCCAGCTGTTCGAGGAGAGGATCCAGAAGGTGGAGATAATAGTGCCCAGCGCCACCATGCAGGTCGCAAAGAAGTGCAGCCCCGGCCCAACCTTATTCCAGCCGAACAGCATCACGCCGAGGAACCCGGCTTCGAGGAAGAAGGCGGTGAGCACTTCGTAGGTCAGCAGCGGGCCGGTAATACTGCCCGCAAACTGGGAAAAACCGCTCCAGTTGGTGCCAAACTGATAGGCCATCACCAGCCCGGACACCACGCCCATGCCGAAGTTAACGGCAAAGATTTTGGACCAGAAGTGATAAAGCGAACGCCAGACGGGGTTCTTAGTTTTAAGCCACAGCCCCTCCAGCACCGCGAGATAGCTCGCCAGGCCGATCGTAATCGCCGGGAAAATAATGTGAAAGGATACGGTAAATGCGAACTGTATCCGCGCAAGGTGAAAAGCATCTAAACCAAACATGCACTGCCTCAATGTCAAACGGTGTGCTGTTATGGTATAGGGCCACCCGGCAGAGTATCAGAAGCAGAAATGCGTAATTTAGGTATAACAGTTTGTGAAGGAAGGTATTTTAAGATAACTGATATACATTCATGAAACGCATAAGAAAAGTATTTTTATGATTTTTACGCATTAAACCGCTTGCTTTGTCATCACCCCCGTGCGTTAATGGCTCTCTGGTTTTGATTTCAAAAGAATATCTGACGTAGTTTTTTAAAAGCAGTTCTCATCACGTTGTGCCTCTCCGCAGCCTCTTGGGTCTTTTTCTACACTCCGATTCATTTTTGTTTCAGACCACTATCGCCTGATAGGCCCATTAGTAATTTACGTTTTTACGTTTACAGGAGAATCTTATGACTTCTTATATCCATTTCCGCTGCCCATGCTGTCATGGCTCGCAGTATCGTACTTCAGCCTTCGATGTGTCTGAGAAGAACCCTTTCGGTGCGAAATGCATTTTTTGCAAATCGTCCATGATTACGCTCGACCATTTGGCCGCCGCGCGTTTTGCCGCCAACGCGGTGACGGAGTTCCGAAAGTAATTCGCACCACCAGCCATAACAGTTAGCAAAATCTTCTCTTTTTCTCCTGCTGATATAGACTATCGTGCATAAGGAGAATCTGATGAAAAAATACCAGCGTCTGGCGCAACAAATCATTTCACAAATTGAGCTTGGCGTGTGGTTGCCGGGCGATAAGCTGCCCTCGCTGCGAGAGCAGGTGGCGAGCAGCGGCATGAGCTTTATGACCGTTGGCCATGCGTATCAGATGCTGGAAAGCCAGGGACACATCGTCGCCAGGCCGCAGTCGGGCTACTACGTTGCCTCGCGCCCGACCCTGCAACAGCCTTCTCCTCCCGCGCAGGTCATTCGCGACGACGTGGTCGATATCAATACCTATATCTTTGATGTCCTCCAGGCCAGCCGCGACGCCTCCGTGGTGCCGTTTGCCTCCGCGTTTCCCGATCCCCGTCTTTTCCCGCTCCAGCAGCTCAACCGCTCGCTCGCCAACGTGAGCAAAACCGCCACGGCAATGAGCGTGATTGAAAACCTGCCGCCGGGAAACGTCGATCTTCGCCACGCCATCGCCCGCCGCTACGCGCAGCAGGGGATGAACATCTCCCCCGATGAAATCGTGATCACCGCCGGCGCGCTGGAGGCGCTCAACCTCAGCCTGCAGGCCGTCACGGAGCCGGGCGACTGGGTGATTGTGGAAAATCCCTGCTTTTACGGCGCGCTGCAGGCGCTCGAGCGCCTCAAGCTGAAGGCGCTGTCGGTAGCCACCGACGTGCGGGAAGGGATTGACCTCAGCGCGCTCGAACAGGCGCTGAACGACTATCCGGTAAAAGCCTGCTGGCTGATGACCAACAGCCAAAATCCGCTGGGCTTCTCGCTGAGCGCTGAAAAAAAAGCGCGGCTGATTGCGCTGCTAACGAAGCACGGCGTCACGCTGATTGAAGATGACGTCTATAGCGAGCTCTACTTTGGCCGCGAAAAGCCGCTCCCGGCGAAAGCGTGGGACACACAGGACATGACGCTTCACTGCTCGTCGTTTTCCAAATGCCTGGTGGCGGGCTTTCGCATCGGCTGGGTGGCGGCGGGGAAACATGCGCGGCGCATTCAGCAATTACAGCTGATGAGCACGCTTTCAACCAGCTCGCCGATGCAGCTGGCGCTGGTGGACTATCTGGCGACCAAGCGCTATGACGCCCACCTGCGCCGACTGCGGCGCACGCTCGCCGAGCGCAAACAGCAGGCGTGGCAGTCGCTTTTGCGCCACATGCCCGCGGGCGTCAACATTCACCACAGCGACAGCGGCTATTTTTTGTGGCTGGAGCTGCCCGCGCAGCTTGATGCGGGAGCGTTAAGCGAAAAGGCGTTGGCCCACCATATCAGCATCGCGCCCGGCAAGATGTTTTCCACCTCAAACGTCTGGGCGCCGTTTTTCCGCTTCAATACGTCATGGTCCTGGGGAGAACGCGAGGAGCAGGCGGTGAAGCAGCTGGGAAAATTAATACGCGAGATGCTCGACGATTAGATCCGGCTCGTTCTCTGCGTTTTAAATAGCGCAAAAAGGGGGCTTCGCGGCCCCGTCATACGAAATCACAATGTCCACTCTCCTGGCTAACCCCTTGTCTATAATCCAGTTAACGGGGAATGCGCCCTCGGTCACACCTTGATGAAATATCCGCGAGCCGCCCATCGCGGCGCATTGGCGCGGGCTACGTTTAATTCAGGAGATATTTTTACGGCACGGCTGCCGCCAAATTTCATTGCGACAGGAGTAAACCTAATGAGCAAAAAATTTGCCCGCAGCAGCCTGTGCGCGCTCGCCATGACGATCGTCACCGCGCACGCCGCAGAGCCCCCAAAAGCGATTGGCGACGGCGAGGGGCGGCTGGATATTATCGCCTGGCCCGGATACATCGAGCGCGGCCAGACCGACAAAAGCTACGACTGGGTCACGCAGTTTGAAAAGGAGACCGGGTGCGCGGTCAACGTCAAAACCGCCGCCACCTCGGATGAGATGGTTAGCCTGATGGCGAAGGGAGGCTACGATTTGGTCACCGCCTCGGGCGACGCCTCTCTGCGCCTGATAATGGGCAAGCGCGTTCAGCCGATTAACCCCGACCTGATCCCCAACTGGAAAACGATCGATCCGCGCCTCGTCAAAGGCGAATGGTTCAACGTCGACGGTAAAGTCTACGGCACGCCGTACCAGTGGGGGCCGAACCTGCTGATGTACAACACAAAAACTTTCCCGACGCCGCCGGACAGCTGGAGCGTGGTGTTCGTTAAGCAGAACCTGCCGGACGGCAAAACTAACCAGGGACGCGTTCAGGCCTACGACGGTCCGATTTACATCGCCGACGCCGCGCTGTTCGTCAAGGCCACCCAGCCCGCGCTCGGCATTACCGACCCGTATCAGCTCACGGAAGAACAGTACGCCGCCGTGCTGAAGGTGCTGCGCGACCAGCACGCGCTGATCCACCGCTACTGGCACGACACCACCGTTCAGATGAGCGATTTCAAAAACGAAGGCGTGGTGGCCTCCAGCGCCTGGCCGTACCAGGCGAACGCCCTGAAAGCGGAAAATCAGCCGATCGCCACCGTGTTTCCGAAAGAGGGCGTGACCGGCTGGGCGGACACCACCATGCTGCATGCCCAGGCTAAGCATCCAATGTGTGCCTACAGGTGGATGAACTGGTCGCTGACGCCAAAAGTGCAGGGCGATCTGGCGGCGTGGTTCGGCTCCCTGCCGGTGGTGGCGGAAGGATGCAAGGCCAGCACCCTGCTGGGCGAGAAGGGCTGTGAAACCAACGGCTACACCTATTTCGACAAAATCATGTTCTGGAAAACGCCGATAGCGGAAGGCGGTAAGTTTGTGCCCTACAGCCGCTGGACGCAGGATTACATCGCCATCATGGGCGGGCGCTGATTGCCGGGAGCAGAGCATGACCTACGCGGTGGAGTTTTGTGACGTTTCCCGCCTGTACGGCGACGTGCGGGCGGTGGATGGGGTCACCATTGGCATTCGTGACGGAGAGTTTTTCTCCATGCTGGGGCCTTCGGGCTCCGGCAAAACCACCTGCCTGCGCCTGATTGCCGGTTTCGAACGGCTTAGCGGCGGCACCATCAAGATTTTCGGCCAGGAGGCCAGCGCGCTTCCTCCGTGGGAGCGCGACGTCAACACGGTGTTCCAGGACTATGCGCTGTTTCCGCATATGTCGGTCCTCGACAATGTTGCCTACGGCCTGATGGTTAAAGGCATTGACAAGAAAACGCGCCGCGCCCGGGCGGGAGAGGCGCTGGAGAAGGTCGGCCTTGGCTTTGCCGCCGCGCGCAGGCCGTCGCAGCTGTCGGGCGGCCAGCGCCAGCGCGTGGCGATCGCCCGGGCGCTGGTCAACGAGCCGCGCGTGCTTCTGCTCGACGAACCGCTGGGGGCGCTCGATCTCAAGCTGCGCGAGCAAATGCAGGTTGAGCTGAAAAAGCTCCAGCAGGATCTCGGCATCACCTTTATTTTTGTGACCCATGACCAGGGCGAAGCGCTCTCCATGTCCGACCGCGTCGCGGTCTTCAACAACGGCCGCATCGAGCAGGTCGATACCCCGCGCGAGCTGTATATGCGCCCGCGCACGCCGTTTGTCGCTGGCTTCGTGGGGACGTCGAACGTGTTTGATGCCGCGGTCTCGCGCAGCGTCTGCGGCATGGAGGGCATGTATTCGCTGCGCCCCGAGCATATCCGGCTTAACGAAGGCGGTGAGATTCAGGTGCAGGGGGTGATCCAGGCGGTGCAGTATCAGGGGGCGGCCACGCGCATAGAGCTCAGGCTGAATGACGGCGCCAGGCTGCTGGTCAGTCAGGCGAATTTCACGGGCGCTCAGGCTTCGGACGTGCTGAGGCCGGGCCAGCCGGTGCAGGCGGCCTGGTCGCGCGAGGCCATGGTGCCGCTGCACGAGGAGCGCTGAGATGACGATGCGCCTCTCTTATGCGACCGCACCGCGCGGCACGCTTAGCCGCGCCAGCGCGCTGTTCTGGCGCAGGCCGTCGCTAGGGCTATTTCTGCTGCTGATTGCGCCGCTGATGTGGTTCGGCATCGTTTACCTGGGATCGCTGCTCACGCTGCTGTGGCAGGGCTTTTACACCTTCGATGACTTCACGATGTCGGTGACGCCGGACCTGACCTTCGCCAACGTGCAGGCGCTGTTTAACCCGGCCAACTACGACATCATTCTGCGCACGCTGGTGATGGCCATTGCGGTCACGATCGCCAGCGCGGTGCTGGCCTTTCCGATGGCCTGGTACATGGCGCGCTACACCCGCGGCAAGTGGAAGGCGTTTTTCTATATCGCCGTCATGCTGCCGATGTGGGCGAGCTATATCGTGAAAGCCTACGCGTGGACGCTGCTGCTGGCGAAGGACGGCGTGGCGCAGTGGTTTCTCAGCCATCTGGGGCTGGAGCCGATCCTGCTCTCCGTGCTCACGCTTCCCGCCGTGGGCGGCAATACGCTCTCTACCTCGGGGCTTGGGCGCTTTCTGGTGTTTGTTTACATCTGGCTGCCGTTTATGATCCTGCCCGTTCAGGCCGCGCTGGAGCGGCTGCCCGCGTCGCTGCTGCAGGCCTCTGCCGATCTCGGCGCTCGTCCGCGGCAAACCTTCCGCCATGTTGTCCTGCCGCTTGCCGTGCCGGGCATCGCGGCGGGCTCGATCTTCACCTTTTCGCTGACGCTGGGCGATTTCATCGTGCCGCAGCTGGTCGGGCCGCCGGGCTATTTCATCGGCAATATGGTTTACGCCCAGCAGGGCGCGATCGGCAACATGCCGATGGCCGCCGCGTTCACGCTGGTGCCGATTGTGCTGATCTCTCTCTATCTGGCGTTCGTGAAGCGCCTGGGAGCCTTCGATGCACTCTGATCGCGCGCCGTGGTTCCTCAAAGTCGCCGCGTGGGGCGGCGTAATTTTCCTGCACTTTCCGCTGCTGATCATCGCCATTTACGCCTTTAACACCGAGGATGCCGCCTTTAGCTTCCCGCCGCAGGGCTTCACCCTGAAGTGGTTTAGCGTGGCGGCGGGGCGCGGGGATATTATCGAATCCGTGACGTTGTCACTTAAAATCGCCGCGCTCTCGACCGCTATCGCGCTGGTGCTCGGCACGCTTGCGGCCGCCGCGCTGTGGCGAAGCTCTTTCTTTGGCAAAAACGCGATCTCGCTGCTGCTGCTGTTGCCGATTGCCCTGCCGGGCATCATCACCGGCCTGGCGCTGCTCACGGCGTTTAAAACGGTCAACCTTGAGCCGGGCTTTTTCACCATCGTTGTCGGACACGCCACTTTCTGCGTGGTGGTGGTGTTTAACAACGTCATCGCCCGCTTCAGGCGCACCTCCTGGAGCCTGGTGGAAGCGTCGATGGATCTCGGCGCAGACGGCTGGCAAACCTTCCGCTACGTTGTGCTGCCCAATCTGGGCTCCGCGCTGCTGGCGGGCGGCATGCTGGCGTTTGCGCTGTCGTTTGACGAAATCATCGTCACAACGTTTACGGCAGGCCACGAGCGCACGCTGCCGCTGTGGCTGCTGAACCAGCTGGGTCGCCCGCGCGACGTGCCCGTGACCAACGTGGTTGCCTTGCTCGTCATGCTGGTGACCACGATCCCCATTTTGGGAGCCTGGTGGCTCACCCGCGACGGCGACGCTACCGCTGGAGACGGGAAATAACCGTAATTTCAACAGGATAATGCTATGCAAACTCAACTGCTGATTAATGGTGAACTGATTGCCGGCGAAGGGGAAAAGCAGCCGGTCTATAACCCCGCCACCGGAGAGGTGCTGCTGGAGATCGCCGAGGCCAGTGCGGCGCAGATTGATGCCGCCGTACTGGCCGCCGATCGCGCGTTCGCCGAATGGGGGCAAACCACGCCGAAAGCCCGCGCCGAATGCCTGCTGAAGCTCGCCGACGCCATAGAAGCACATGCGGAAGACTTCGCGCGCCTGGAATCCCTTAACTGCGGCAAGCCGCTGCACTGCGCGCTGGGGGATGAAATTCCGGCGGTGGTGGACGTGTTCCGCTTCTTCGCGGGGGCGGCGCGCTGCCTGAACGGGCTGGCGGCGGGGGAATATCTTGAGGGACACACGTCGATGATTCGCCGCGATCCTGTGGGCGTGGTGGCCTCTATCGCGCCGTGGAACTATCCGCTGATGATGGCGGCGTGGAAGCTTGCGCCCGCGCTGGCGGCGGGCAACTGCGTGGTGATCAAGCCGTCGGAAATCACGCCGCTGACGGCGCTCAGGCTGGCGGAGCTGGCGAAAGACATCTTCCCGGCGGGGGTGCTGAACGTGCTGTTTGGCCGGGGAAAAACCGTAGGCGATCCGCTGACCGGTCATGAAAAAGTGCGCATGGTCTCCCTGACGGGCTCGATTGCCACCGGGGAGCACATCATCGGACACACCGCGTCGTCGATTAAGCGCACCCACATGGAGCTGGGCGGCAAAGCGCCGGTGATTGTGTTCGACGATGCGGATCTGGACGCGGTGGTGGAGGGCGTGCGCACCTTCGGCTTTTACAACGCCGGGCAGGACTGCACCGCGGCCTGCCGGATTTACGCCCAGAAGGGGATTTACGCGCAGCTGGTTGAAAAGCTGGGGGCTGCCGTCGCCAGCCTGAAAATGGGCGCGCCGGAGGATGAATCGACCGAGCTTGGCCCGCTCAGCTCCGCGGCGCACCTGTCCCGCGTCTGCAGGGCGGTCGATGACGCTAAAGCGCTGGGCCACATCCGCGTGATCACCGGCGGCGATAAGCGAGAAGGGAGCGGCTATTACTTCCAGCCGACCCTGCTGGCGGGCGCCCGGCAGGAGGACGCCATCGTGCAGCGGGAAGTGTTTGGCCCGGTGGTGAGCGTTACCGAGTTTGAGGACGAAGCGCAGGTGCTGGCCTGGGCCAACGACTCGCAGTACGGGCTGGCGTCGTCGGTCTGGACGAAGGACGTGGGTCGCGCCCATCGGATGAGCGCGCGTTTACAGTACGGCTGCACCTGGGTGAACACGCACTTTATGCTGGTCAGCGAAATGCCGCACGGCGGAATGAAGCTGTCGGGCTACGGAAAGGATATGTCGGTTTACGGTCTGGAGGATTACACGGTCGTTCGCCACGTGATGATCAAGCACTGATGCAACAGCCCGGCAGCCTACCTGCCGGGCAGGACGTTTACCAGCCGCAAACGTCGTGTTCATTTTCCGTGTCGTAGGCGCGCACGGTGTTCACCAGATCTTTCACCACGTCGGCGGCAACGTCCGGTATCAACAGCTCCATTGGGGCTTCCGTTTCATAATCCACCGACACGCCGTTGCTGTTATTGGTGACGGTGACGGTATAGGTTGCTTTGCCCATGGTTTACTCCTTATGCGTGTTAACCACTTTTCCAATACCCGCGCCCTGAAGCGTCACGTTCGGATCGGCAAAAAAGTCGATGTTGAAGTAGGTATCGTCGGTTAACAGCTCAATGCGGTGCCACTTCTGCGGCGGGGAAATGCCAAACGAACCGGCTTCAATCACCAGCTCAAGATCGGGTTCGGTTGCGTCGGCGTCCGGAAAGCCAAAGTAGCGCACGGCGCCCTGCATCACGGAAAGGCGGCCATAGACGCCGGCTTTGGTGTTGTGGTGGGTGAAAAGTGCTTTCGGCGCGCTCTCTTTGTTCCAGAACGGCGTGGCGCGGGTATGAACAAAATTCTCAGGAATACGTAGCATAGGGGGTTCCTTCTTAGCGTCAGAAGCTCATAGACTTCAGCACGTCAGGTTCGACAAAAAAGTCGATATTGAACAGCGTATCGTCGGTCATCACCTCGATGTGGTGCCATTTCTCAGGTGGAAAGACGCCGAAGTGACCGGCCTCGATAATCAGCTCGCTGTCGGGCTCGGGCGTAAATTGATCGGCGTAGCCTAAGTAGCGCACGGTGCCCCGCATGACGGAGAGGCGCGGGTAAACGCCGGGGCGCGTGCCCTTGTCGAGATGGCGCTGAAAAATCCCTGCGGGGGCGGTGTCTTTATTCCAGAACGGCGTGGAGCGGGTGTGAATACAGCCTTGCGGAATGCGCAACATGTCTTATCCCTCTTGAAGTCCTGCCTTATTAGACGCCTTTATCGGCGCAGCAATTTATCAAAAAGTGCATTTATTATGCATCTTATCAATAAAGGTAAGGCCAGCTCCTCCAGGAATGTAACGTGAATTACCTCGTTGTTATTATCCTTGTTATTTAAGTGGTTATGATGTGACGAAAAAACTTGATCTGTATCAACATATGACGCATATTGCGCGCGGTTATTTTTTCAGCCTGGGTAATAGAAATGACGTTGTATCAAAAGATGCTGGTGTTCTACGCAGTCATGGCCTTCATCTGTGCGCTTATTACCTGGTTCCTCTCTAAAGACCGCAAGCGCATCCGCTTTCTGAGCGCTTTTCTGGTCGGATCGACCTGGCCGATGAGCTTCCCCGTCGCGCTTCTGATTTCGCTTTTCTGAAGCATGCTTCCATTTTTAATCGTTGAATATGGCATTCCTGATACGATAACTGTATAAATAAACAGTATCTCGTAAATGGAGTGCTTATGAACAGCTTTTATTCACAGCAGGCCGGTTGCAACGTTCGCTGGCATGATTTGCCCGGCTGCGGCGATCCCGTGGTATTCATCCACGGGTTGGGCTGCGCCTCTTCCTATGAATATCCCCGCGTCGTTCGTGACCCGCGGTTTGGCGCGCGCAGAGCGATTCTCATTGATTTACCCGGCAGCGGTTACAGCGATAAGCCCGAGCGTTACAGCTACAAAACGACTGACCAGGCGCGCGTTGTCGCGGAGCTGATTCGTCATCTTCATCTGGATGCTTTCTGGTTATACGGCCACAGCATGGGCGGAAGCATTGCTATCGAGACGGCGGGGCTGCTGGCACCGCACGTGAAGGGGCTGATGGTGTCGGAACCCAATTTTCACGCGGGTGGAGGGATGTTCAGCCGGTCTATTGCGGCACAAACTGAGCAACAGTTTCTGTTGCAGGGCTATGACGCCTTGCTCAGCGCAGAAAAAACGGCGTGGGCGGGGTGTTTGCAAAGCAATGCCCCGTATGCCGTCTGGCGCGCTGCAACGAGCCTCGTGAAGGGCATTGATCCTGACTGGGAGGCGCAATTCCTCTCGCTGACTTGCCCCGTGACGTTGATTTTCGGCGAGCTTTCACTGCCTGATGGCGATGCCGAACGTCTGAAGCAAAAGGGCGTAGAGTTGAAAATTATCCCAGCCGCAGGGCATTCAATGTCGTGGGAAAATCCCGCCGAACTGGCGCAGACCTTAGCCGGGTGCATAGCGGAAAGTGGATGTTAAGCGTATCGCCCGGCGGCGCTACGCTTGCACGGGTCTTCAATGCAGTGGAATAACGGAACGTAGGCCGGGTAAGCGCAGCGCCACCCGGCAAGAAAAACAGCGACTTCAGCGTAATATCGCGCTTAGAGCCTTTCGCGCGGCGGGCTGCACGTCGTGCGGGTGCTGATAATCGATATTCTCAATAGCACGGGTGTAGAGCGCGACCAGCCAGTCGTAAACATAGCTCGTCGCCGCGTGTACCGGCTGCTCGCCCAGGCGCGTCAGGCGCGGTGACGCGCTGCTGACAATCGGCGTGACGAAGATCGCCTGGCCTTTACGCACGCGGCTGGCGGGGCGTTGCTTGACCGGCGTCTGCTCGTAGCCCAGCCAGCCGATGAAGTTCCCCATCACCGCGTGCAGCTGCGCCGCGCTGCTTTTGTCTGCCTCAACGATGCGCTGCAGCTGCTGGACCAGATCCAGCCGGTAGCTCGCCGTTACCAGCACGTCGGCAATCTGCTGGAGCGTTGCGGCGTCCAGCCCTAAACGCGCGGCGGCGGCGTCGCTGCGGCTCCACTGGCGCAGATGGTTGATCCACACGCCGTGAGCCAGCCGGGCCTTCTCTTTGGTCTGCGGCGCGCCGGGCGCGTCCGCTGCGCTATCGGCAAACAGGTCAATCACGTCGGTAAACAGCCCGCTAACGTGCTCCTCGCGCGGCTGCTGGAAGGCCAGCAGCGTCTCAAACGCTTTCATCGGCGGCAGAAGCCCTTCGAGTATTTCGCCGTGGCGCGACGCGCAGCCCTGCAGGGCGCGCACCATGCTTTCGGCCTGCGCGCGTCGCGCTTCCGGCGTCTGCGTCAGGGGCGCAATCCACGGCTGCATGAGCGTGGAAAGCTCCAGACGCAGATTCGATTTCAGCGCCTGTAGCCGCTTCTGGCGCAGCGCGGGCAGCGTGGCCTGGGAAAGCCACTCGATGACGCGCTGCAGGCTGTGGCTGTCCAGCGCCTGCAGGGTGCCCCAGCGCGTGCCGGGATGGCCTAACAGCTGCTGTACCGCCTCGTCGAGATTGCGTTTTGTGGAGAACCGCGCGTCCTGCGGGGTAATCGCCCACACCAGCCCCGGCAGGGCCGCGTCTTCCGCGGGCTGCGTTTCTCTTGCCCAGTTGAGCAGCGCTTTTGCCGTTTTGGTCGTTTGCTCCGGCCTGGCGGTGGCGTTGCAGATCACCAGCACGTCCGGCTGGAGCTGCTGGCGATAGTGCTCAAGCATCCACTGGCACTTGGCCTGCGCCAGCAGCGGCGCGCTATCGTCGGTTAACGCCGGAATATCAATGATATCAACCGTGTCCAGGGCGCAGCTTTCAACGGGCAGAACCAGCTCGCGCGTCAGAAACGCCAGCACGTCCACCGGAATGCTGATGGCGTTTAGCATTTCGCCGTTGCTCAGCGGATGCAGCAGGAACGCCTGCGCGGGCGCCAGGTCTCCCTGCGTCAGGAAGCCTTCTCCCGGCAGGCCAAAATTATCGACCAGCAGGCTGAGCGGGGCGGCAAGCTCGCGCGCGTGGCTGGTCTGGTGCAGCACGTGGGCCAGCTTCAGCCACTGCTGGGTCAGTTCCTGCTGCTCGCCCCACAGCAGCGACCAGACGCTGGCGCGGGTGCTGAGATCCAATGACGGCACCAGCAGCGCCAGCTGGTGCCACAGCGCGTCGTCAATCTGCTGACGGGCGGCGGGCACCACGCTCTGCCAGAAGCGGGCAATCGCGCCAACCTCCTGCGCCGCGATCCCCGGCACGGCCTGCGGCTGGCGCAGCGCGCGCCATTTTTCCAGGCGGCTTTCCACCACCGATTTCTCAACCGGGCGGATCTGCGGGTGAAGCGCGGTGCGGGCGATAAACAGCTGCACCAGCTCGGCCTCGGTCACCAGGCTCAGGCGAAGGGGGAACGCCTCGTCGGTCACGTCGGGCTGCGCGGTGCTGAAGCGAATCGCCATGCTGGTGGCGGCGTGCCCGGGGTTGACGTGCGAGAAGTAGTCGAAGGTTCGCTGCCCGAGCGCGACGTTTACGCGTCCGCCGCCGCTCCCGCAAAGCGTCGAGAGCAGATGGGCCTTCGCCGCCTGAGCGTGGCCGTACAGGCCGATTGCGCTGCGCCCGGCAAGCGCGCGTTCGATTGCTTCCTCGCGCGCCTGTAACGACGTAATCCGCGCCAGCAGGGCATCGGCGTCGTTATCCAGCATCGGAGCGTGCTGTCGCGTCTCATTAATCCACCCGATCAGGGCCTGGGTGGTGGTCATCGTCGCACTCATTTCAGGTATACGCTCCCGCTGTCGATCCAGTAGTGGCTGCCGCTGTGTCGGCGATCGGCCAGAGTATTCAGTTTAAAGGTCAGGGCGTCCGGCGGCACCGGCGTGCCGTCCTGCAGCCAGGCGTCGCTCAGTTCGAACGCTTCCGGGCCTTCCTGCCTGCTGCCGCCGCAGAGCTTAAGCCGGACGTTCAGCACGCCGTCACCGGCGATCGCCTTCGCCAGCTCGGCGGAGTTGATGCTGAGGGTGTAAAGCGGCGTGGCGGGCCAGCGGGCGTTCTCCAGCTGGCGGAAGCCGAGCGTGACGTTGCCGCGCAGCGGGAAGTGCAGGCGCGCGTCCAGCTTCGCGCCGGGCTTGTCGAGGTCGATATCCTGATACCAGACGTTTTCATCGCGCAGGGTGTTCACCGTGTTGTCGAGCACGCCCAGATAGCGAACGGTAGAGTAAGCGCCGATATCGGCCGCCTTAAAGTTGAAGCGCGGCAGGCGCAGATCCAGCGCCAGGCTGCACAACATCGCGCCCACGGCGGCGGTGGATTTCGGGTTACCGATGCGCCCCTGCTGGCTGAACGGATACCATTCATGGACCTGATATTTATCCAGCCAGACGATGCGGTTGACGGGCACCGGCTGCAGGTGGCGAATCAGGGCCTGCACGCCCGGCAGGCAGCCGGGGCGGCCGGTAATCAGCAGGATATCGCAGCCGTAGTGTGAAATGGCTTCGCATACCGCGTGCAGCGGCGCGGTCAGCGTAAACTGCCCGGCCAGCATCGCGTCCTGCATCTCGCGGAAGCTCACCTGAACAGGCACGGCGAAGAGGTCGAACGCGTCGGACCCGGCGGGCAGCGCGTGATCGATCGCCTGCTGGAGATAGTTCATCACGTTGCGGGTCGGCCTGCCTGTCAGCAGATCGCCGAAGGTGGCGCGCAGCCCGGCAAGCGGATCGTCCACGTCGCTGGCTTCCCAGGCCGACAGGATCGCATGGCCGATCGGCATAAAGAGCTGCAGCGCGGTTTGCTGACGCAGCACCGCCTGGGTATCAATCCTTCCCGAATCGCCAAACAGCGACGCCATCAGCAGAGACGCGTCGGCAATGCCGGATTTTTGCAGCTGGGTTTGCAGCGCGGGGAGCACGTAGCGCTGGATCACGTCGAGCAGCGTGTCGTCGCCTGCCACCTTAAACCCTTCGCGGAACAGCAGCTGCGGGGTGATTTTGACGTTGTTGCCGGAGCCGTCGTCAAGCTGGTAGTGGGTGATCGCCATGTCCGTCGTGCCGCCGCCGATGTCGATAGAGGCGACGCGCAGCGCGCGGCCGGGCTGTACGCCGGGCTCGGGCTCGCGGTCCGGACGGGCGAGGGAGGCAAAGAACGCTTCCGTCTGGCCGCCGAAGTGGGAAATGGCTTCGTTATAAAGCCAGACCAGCTGGCCGCAGCTGGCTTCGTCCCACTCCATCTGGATCTCAGGCACCGGCACCACGCTTTTTTCCTGCTGCTTGCGGGTGGCAAAATCCTCGTCCTGCGGGTGCCAGCCCATCGCTTTCCAGACGATGGCAATCGCCTCGAACATGCGGCGGCGGAAGATCTCGCGCTCCTGTTTTGGCATGGCTGACGGGAGCGTCAGGATCAGCGTGCGCAGCTGGCGCGGCGAGGCCGGGAAGCCAAGACGCAGGCGGGTGGCGACGCTGTTGATCTGCCCCAGCGCCTGCGCCAGCAGCTCGCACAGCATGTGCGTCATCAGCGTGCTGCGGCTGTACTGCGGTGAGAAGACCGGCAGGCGCTCGTCCTGCGGCAGGGTAAAGAGCGGCTCGCCGTCGTCGTTCATCAGGTTCATCAGCGGGAACGCGGTCGCCAGCGGCTCGCGCTGGGTTTTGCCGTACATCTGGCTAAAGCGCCAGTCCTGGACCACCGGCGTTTCATCCCACAGGTAGCGGCGCGGGCTGGAAATGCCGCTGTTGCCTTCGGTGCCCAGACGCTGCGTGGCCAGCTTGCGCGCCTCGTCGCCGACGCGGACGATTGAGGGCCAGACGAAGGCATCCTCGCGGCCGCTCTCCACGGAAAAGTGCTGCTTGCCGAAGCGGGCTTCCGAGAACTCGAGGCGGCTGGTAAACAGTGGCTCGTTGAGGAACTGCGGCTCGCTCAGGGAACGCACCTGAAGCTCGGCGGTCTGGCGCAGGCCGTCGTTCGCATCGCCGTGATCTTCAATAATCACGCCGCAGGTGTGGGTGTTGCCCACGTCGAGGATCAGATCGACCGGAATCGCCGGGGTGCTAAGCGTATGGGTGACAAATTTCACTTCCGGCACGGTGAGCTGCTCGCCGAGCATTGAGAGAATGTTCAGCCAGTGGGCCTGATACTCAAAGCCGCGCATCGCCTGGTGCAGCTCGCGCTCGGAGCGATGCTCAACGTCGGCGGCGTAGTGGGTGAAGGCCTCACGCAGCCAGCCGTCGATCCACGTCTGGTCGAGGAAGTTTTCCACTTCGCCGTCGCGCCAGGCGAGCGCAAAGCGGGTGCCGTTGAGAATATCGTTGGCCACCGGGGAGAGATCCCCGGTGGCATGGTCTGCAATCTGGCTATCGAGCGCCAGCGTCACGCGGTGCGTGTTGCCTGCGCCGTCCGGCGTCTCCAGCCTGCGCACCTGCACGCGGGCCCAATTGTCCGGGCCGTCGACAAAGGTGCGCGGCGGGTTAAAGCGCAGGAAGGGAATGGGAAGCCAGACGCCGTCCAGCACCGTCAGCGACTGGTGCAGCGGGATGGTGCTTTCGGGCTTCACCACTTCCGCCCGGCTGCCCTCCGAGGCCGGAAGGGTGTAGCGGTTGTTAACCAGATCGTAATCCAGGCGCAGCAGCGGGCCATTGGCGGTTTTACGCACGAAGCGGCCGTTGCTGGCGGTGTCCTGAGGCGTGAGGCCAAAATCAAGAAACTGTACGCCGCTGTTGGCAATGAGCGTTACGCTCTGTTTGTAGTCGCAAAGATTTACCAGCATAGGATCAGGCACCTGCTTTCTTGAACGTCAGGGGAACGACGGTGTTGGCATCATAACGGGCGGTGCATTGGGCGATATCGCTGGCCCCGGCCTTGCACGACACTTCCGGCATTGGGTAGCGCGAACCGTCCACGCAGCGCGCGTTGCCGCGGCTTTTAATCAGCAGCTCGCCGCTGCTGTGCAGGCCCGAGAAGACCTCCGCGCGGCAGACAACGTTGTCGCCGTGCACCACGCGGGCGGTGCCTTTGTTGTTCTGGATCTGGTAGCGCACCGACGGCGGCTTGCCGGTAATCGGATCTTTGACGTCCAGCACGGCGCGCCAGGTGCCGTTCAGGAAGCGGGTTGAGCCCGCCTTAACCTGGCCCGCGTCCATCACCATCGCATTTTTGGGGATCGCGGCAATCACCACCGGTTCCGCCGAAGGCTCCGGCGCTTTCGCCTTCGGCTCAACCACCTCGGCCTTGTGCAGCGGCAGCGTCAACGCCAGCGGTTCGACCGCCTTAACGGGCTGAGGCGCAATCGCCACCGGCGCGGCGACGGCAGCGGGCGCGGCTTCAGCAGAAGGGGCGTCCTGAGGCCACAGCAGCGGGGCGGCTACCGCGGCGACGATGACGGCCGCAGCGGGCAGCGCCCACAGCGCTACGCGGCGTTTTTTAGCGGCCACCGCGGGCGCGTCTGCCGGTTCGGCTATCGTCGGGGCCGGTGCGGGCAGCGGCTCGGGCGTATAAAGGTCGTCCACGGTAATGCGTACCGAGGCCGCAGGCGTCGCGGGGGCGATGAGCGGCTCATCGGCTTTTTCGAAGGTGACGGCGGGTTCCGGCTCGGGCGCAGGCTCCGGTTCAGGCGCTTCGATAACCACGGGCGCAGGCTCGGGGATCAGCGATTCGCGCAGGCAGTTCAGGACGTCGTCGCGCGCGCTCTCGTTGAGGTTCACAAAGCCCCAGAAGCAGAGGACGGGCTTGCCATCCACCAGGTACAGGAAGTTTTCACCGGGGAACTGGAAGGCTTTCGACAGCAGCGACCCAAAGAGCTGCTGCGAGGTTTTCGGAGACTGAAGACACTTTTTACTCAGCGATTCAACGCTGGCGAGGGTATTTTCCAGATAGCTCAGGGCGCGGTAGCGCGCGTCTTCGTCAGCGGCTTTCCAGGTGCTGACCTGACCGTCCACGGGAGAGTACCAGTCAACGCGATCGCCGCCGTCGTTCACCTGTGGAATAGCCAGACAATCGACGATTGCCTGCTGTTTGCGCAGCCGGAGAGCCTCGCGGATTTGCAGTGCTGATTCAAAAACGGCCTGTCCGCCGCCGCCAACGGCCTGAAAATCATCCAGATTACCGCTTCGTAAAAGTGTTTTTGCCACGATCTGTTCCCATAGACTTCTTCACGACGTTACTTTAACGAAACCGGGAGGCAAACAAATGGATGAAGAGACGTACAAATCGCCGATTTCTTAGGGCATAGATCCTGACGGTTGTGCTTGACGCATAACGGCACTTAAGGCAAATCGGCGCTTGCGCGCGGGTGTAAAAATCAGCGGAAAATGCGTCTTTAGAATAACCTGATAGTGTTTCGTTATTTGCCAGGGCAAAACGGCTGTGCTGTTATTACCTTGCTGAATAATAAAACCGAAAGGGTTATAACCATGTCTACAGGGAAAACGCTGCTCGCGCTTGCGCTGAGCACACTTCTACCGGCAAGCGCTGCGATGGCAGCAAACAACGACACCCTCATTTACTGCTCTGAAGCCTCGCCTGAATCCTTCAACCCACAAATCGCCAGCTCCGGCCCGTCGTTCGTGGCCAGCTCGCAGGTGCTTTATAACCGCCTGATCAACTTTGACCCGGTGAAAAATACGCCGGTTCCGTCGCTGGCAGAATCCTGGACCATTTCGCCGGACGGCAAAACCTATACCTTTGCGCTGCGCAAAGGGGTGAAATTCAACAGCAATAAATTCTTCAAGCCGACGCGTGATTTTAACGCCGACGACGTTATTTTCTCCGTGATGCGTCAGAAAGACCCTAAGCATCCGTACCACGCCGTTTCGCAGGGCAATTACGAGTATTTTAACGACGTAGGTCTCGACAAGCTGATTCAGGACGTGAAGAAGATCGACGATTATCACGTCCAGTTCACCCTCAGCGAACCGAACGCCGCCTTCCTGGCGGACTGGGGGATGGATTTTGCCTCCATTCTGTCGGCGGAATACGGCGACGCGATGCTGAAAAAGGGCACGCCTGAGAACGTCGATACCTGGCCAATCGGCACCGGCCCGTACGTGCTTCAGCAGTACAAGGTGGACTCGCTGATTCGCTACGTGGCGAACCCGAACTACTGGGACGGCGAGGTGCCGACGAAGCACCTGATCTTCTCCATCACGCCAAACGTGGAGACGCGGCTGGCGAAGCTGCAGACCAACGAATGCCAGATTATCCCCGCGCCGTCGCCGGTCCAGTTTGACGTCATCAAGAAAAACAAGGACCTGACGCTGCACTCCGTCGACGCGCTCAACGTTGGCTATCTGGCGTTCAACACCGAGAAAAAGCCGTTTGATAACGTGCTGGTGCGCCAGGCGCTGAACTATGCCACCGACAAAAAGGCCATCGTGAACGCGGTGTTTATGGGCTCCGGCACGGTGGCGAAATCCCCGATTCCGCCGAACATGCTGGGCTTTAACAAAGAGCTTAAAGACTACGATTACGATCCGGAAAAAGCGAAAGCGCTGCTGAAGCAGGCGGGGCTGGAGAAGGGCGCGGAAGTGACCCTGTGGTCGATGCCGGTCCAGCGGCCGTATAACCCTAACTCGCGCCGCATCGCGGAGATGATCCAGAGCGACTGGGCGAAAGTGGGCGTGAAGGCGAAAATCGTGTCGTACGAGTGGGGCGAATACCTCTCCGGCATGCGCAAGGGCGAGCACGACTCCGCGCTGTTTGGCTGGATGTCCGACAACGGCGACCCGGATAACTTTGCCGACGTGCTGCTGGGCTGCGACAGCATTAAAACCGGCTCTAACGCCGCGCGCTGGTGCGATAAAGGGTATGATGAGCTGGTGAAAAAAGCGAAGCTGACCAGCACGCCAGCGGACCGCGCGAAGCTGTACGGCCAGGCGCAGGAGATTTTCTACCAGCAGGCCCCGTGGATCGCCCTGGCGAACGGCAAAACGTTCTACGCCACGCGCAGCAACGTGTCGGGCTATAGCGTAAGCCTGATGGGCAGCGATTTCTCGAAAGCGAAGCTGAACTAGGTCATTTTTAGCCGGGTGGCGGCTCCGCCTTACCCGGCCTACATTTGGCACCCGTAGGCCCGGTAGGCGCAGCGCCACCGGGCACACAACAAGGAGTGACAATGTCACATTTAAGCGAAGTTATAAGCCGCGTCGATGCCGCCATCGACGAGAGCGTGATTAGCTACATGAATGAACTGCTGATTGAGTTAAGCGACGACGGAGAGCTGAGCCGCGACGAGCGCTACGCCCAGCAGCAGCGCCTGCGCAACGCGATTTCCCATCACGGCAAGCATCACAGGGAAGAAGAGGAGGCGCGCCACGAGCAGCTGACGAAGGGCGGAACGATCCTCTAAAACTGCCTGCGCGCCACCAGCCAGGCACCTACCACCAGCATCACCGCGCCGCAAACGGGGCCAACCAGCGCGCGCAGGGGAATGCCGTGGCTTCTGAGAATATCCAGCGCCAGCCCGCCGATCAGCTGGCTGGCGACCAGCACGGCGATCGTGGTGGCCGCGCCCACGTTTTGATATCCGCTGATGCTGGCAAACACGAAAAACGAGCCCAGCAGCCCCGGGATCAGCGTCCACCAGCGCACCGTGGACGCCAGCTCGTGAAAGCCGCTAACGCCCTGCTTGATGAACAGAATGCTGACGAACAGCACAATGCCCACCAGCGAATTGAGCAGCATCGCGATCAGGATCGTCGACGAGGACTGGGTAATGCGCACCATCAGCGTGTTTTGCACCACCAGGCCAACGCCCGCGGCGACGAGAAACGCCAGGGTTAACGACTGATTCATGGCCGGGCGTCCGGCTCGCTGCGATCGTCAAGCTGCAGCTGCATGAAGGTTAAATCCAGCCAGCGGCCGAACTTGGTGCCGACCTGCGGCATCTGCCCGGTGGTGACAAAGCCGAGCGTTTCATGCAGGTGAATAGAGGCGCGGTTTTGCGTTTCGATCCCGGCGACCATGACGTGCTTGCCCGCCCGGCGCGCCTCAACAATCAGCGCGTTCATCAGCTGCCTGCCGATGCCTTTGCCCTGGTGATCTGGGTGAACATAGACCGAGTGCTCAACCGTATGGCGAAAGCCGTCAAACGCGCGCCAGTCGCCAAAGGAGGCGTATCCGGTTATCGCGCCATCTTCCTCGCACACCAGCACCGGGAAGCCGACGAGCGTCCGCGCTTCAAACCAGGCGATGCGGTTATCGGTATCGACGGTTTTATCGTTCCAGATAGCCGCGGTGTGGAGCACCGCGTGGTTGTATATTTCACCGATGGCGGCGCAATCTTCTTTACTGGCATGACGGATAATCATCGCTAACCTCTGGCTGTGTTGTTCACTATAGTATTACGCATCTGTCACGATATTACACTATAGTGTAGCGCTATGAATACGATAACCGACACCATGAACCAGCGGATCAGCGCCCGCATCCGCATTGAGCGCGAGTCGCGCGGCTGGTCTTTGAGCGAGCTGGCCGAGCGGGCGGGCGTCTCGCGCGCCATGATCCATAAAATTGAGCGCGGGGACAGCAGCCCGACGGCGACCCTGCTCGCCAGGCTGTCCGGCGCGTTTGGCATCAGCATGTCGACGCTGATTGCCCGCGCGGAAATGCAGGAGGGAAAACTGCTGCGGCGGGAGAACCAGCCCGTCTGGCGCGATCCGCAGTCGCACTACCTGCGTCGCCACGTTTCACCGCGTACCGATCTGCCTATCGATCTCGTGCAGGTCGAGCTTCCACCCGGCAGCGACGTGCCGATGCCGGCTTCGTCCTATGCGCTGGCGCGCCAGCTTATCTGGCTGCAGTCCGGCGAGCTGGTGTTTCAGGAGGGTGAAACCCGCCACGAGATGCAGGCCGGGGATTGCCTTGAGCTGGGGCCGCCCAACGACTGCCGGTTTATCAATCAAACGGATGCCCCGTGCGTCTATCTGGTGGTGAGGCTTAACCAGTCCGGCTCGTAATGCTAAAGCAGTTTGCGTGATAAATGACTAGGCTCTAAGGACATTTGCACGTAAAGGAGCGAACTTATGAGTCAATCTTCCACGCAAAACCGCCGCTGGGTCCTGGCCTCGCGTCCGCACGGCGCCCCGGTGGCGGATAACTTTCGTCTTGAAGAGCAGCCTATTCCCACGCCAGCAGAGGGGCAGGTGCTGCTGCGCACGATGTGGCTTTCGCTCGACCCGTACATGCGCGGCCGGATGAGCGATGAGCCGTCCTACTCGCCGCCGGTTGAGCTGGGCGCGGTGATGGTGGGCGGAACGGTCAGCCGGGTCGAAACGTCTCATCATCCCGATTTTAAGGAAGGCGAGTGGGTGCTGGGCTACAGCGGCTGGCAGGATTACGATCTTTCTGACGGCAGCGGGCTGGTCAAGCTGGGCGACGATCCCGCGCATCCGTCCTGGGCGCTGGGCATTCTCGGGATGCCGGGCTTTACCGCCTACATGGGGCTACTGGATATCGGCCAGCCGAAAGCGGGCGAGACGCTGGTCGTGGCGGCCGCGACCGGCCCGGTTGGCGCCACGGTTGGGCAGATCGGTAAGATTAAGGGCTGCCGGGTTGTCGGCGTCGCGGGAGGCGAAGAGAAGTGCCGCCATGCCGTTGAGGTGCTGGGCTTTGACGCCTGCATCGATCATCGCGCCGACGACTTTGCTGCGCGGCTGGCCGACGCCTGCCCGCACGGTATTGATGTCTACTATGAGAACGTCGGCGGCAAGGTCTTTGACGCCGTGCTGCCGCTGCTGAACACCTCCGCGCGGGTTCCGGTATGCGGGCTGGTCAGCGGCTACAATGCGACGGGCCTGCCGGACGGCCCGGACCGCCTGCCGCTCCTGATGGCAACCCTCCTGAAAAAGCGCATCCGCATGCAGGGCTTTATCATTGGCCAGGACTACGGGCACCGCATCGGCGAGTTCCAGAAGGAGATGGGAAGCTGGGTAAACGAAGGCAAAATCCACTATCGTGAACAGGTCACCGACGGCCTCGAGAAGGCCCCCGAGACGCTGATCGGCCTGCTTGAAGGGAAGAACTTCGGTAAGGTGGTGATCAGGGTCGCGTAGTACAGGTATTACATCCGTTAATGACTGGTATTGTTATATATTATGGCGAGAAGCGTCGCCATAATATATTCTATTCTCTGTCGGTAACGTACTTCTGGCGTAAAAAAAGACCGAATGCCAAACAGGCAGTTTGGTAGCAGGAATAAAAATAATAGTGTCACTCTGAATTTTGATTCCAGGCATAAGAACAAACTTCATATTTCATGTTTTAGTGTTAATAACACTGAAATAGATAACCGCGTCTTGATTGAGTAACAGGAAATAAACATGCTTGATTTAGAAAATTTAGAAAAAGCACAACGCGTCAGCCTGACTATGCAAGTTGAACTCAGCCTGAAAGGGGCATTAATTACCGGTTCACTCAAGCCAGGCGCACGACTGATTACCAAAGAAATCGCAGATAAATTAGGAACCAGTATTACGCCGGTCCGTGAAGCGCTGCTGCGACTGGTTTCCGCAGGGGCTTTGCAGGCAACGCCTGCACAGGCATTCCTGGTACCGGAAATTACCATCGAACGCTACAACGAAATTAATCACATCCGAAAACAGCTTGAGCCGATGGCCGTTGCCGCAGCCTGCCTGCGCATTACGGACAGCAAGCTCGACGCGCTGCGCGAGCTGGCCGCCAGTTTTGCCGATGCCCTGGAAAAGGGAAGCATTCAGAATGCGTTGAACGCTGAACGTATTTTCCGCTTCACCCTTTATCAATATGCTGAAATGCCAACCCTTAGCGCGCTGATTGAGCAGCTTTGGATCCGCGTTGGGCCTTGCACCAATTATTTGCACAGAGAGCGGCAGGATATTGCATGCCTTATTTCTCATTATGAGAAATTACTTTCTGCCCTGAAGGAACGCGATGTAGAGGCCAGCCAAAAGGCCATCGATACCTTAATCGATCAATCTGGCGCCATTTTGCAGCGCCAATATTTGAACTAATAACGCGTTGCGTCGAGAATTATTTTTTTAGACCCTGCTGTTGAATATTATGTTACCCGCCATTGGGAAGCTCCCGGCAGCGTAATGCCGCCGGGAACGTCTTATTCGAAGCGATAAGACACCGACATCCCTACGCCATAGTTGCGGCCCGGTGCAGGCTCGTAATACCGTCCGTTTGATTCATTGACGATAACCGAACCGGCATACTCTTTGTCGAACAGGTTATCCACCCGTCCAAACACGTCCATTCCCCAGTTACCGTAATTGAATTTATAGCCCGTATTGAGGCCCACTACGGTATACGACGGCGCTTTTGCCGTGTTTTCGTCGTTTGCCATAATGTCGCTCATGTAGCGCACGTCCGTACCGGCGTACCAGCCTTCATCCGGCTGCCAGCCGAACGAGGCAAAGCCCATGTTGCGCGCGATGCCCGGCATGCGGTTGCCGTCGCAGTCAGACGTGCGGCAAACGTTGGAACGGTAGGTCGCGTCCAGATAGGTCCACGCCATTTTCAGCTTCCAGCTTTCGGCAAACTGCTGGTCAAGCGAGACTTCCACGCCCTGACGACGCGTTTTACCGGCGTTTTTATAGCTGGTTCGGCCACCCGAGCTGGCGTCCACCACAATCTCGTCGTCGGTATCGGTGCGGAATAGCGCCGCCGTGAACAGGCCATTGCCAATGCGGGTTTTGCTGCCCACCTCGTAGGTATTGTTCGTCGAGGGCTGAAGGCCAATGTTCAGCCCGCCGCGATCGTCGGAGCGGTAGGAGAGCTCGTTTATGGTTGGCGTTTCAAACCCGCGTCCGGCGGCCGCATATAGATTCCACGCGTCCGTTACCGCGTACTTCACGGCACCGGCCGGGAGCCATTTGTGGTAGCTCGCGTCGCCGCTGTCGTCGCCGTTGCCCGGCGTCACGTAGTGGTCGTTCGAGTCGAACCAGACGGAGCTGTAGCGTACGCCCGCATCCACGGACAGCTTCTGCGTCAGCTGCCAGCGGGTTTGCAGGTAGGGATCGACGTTCCACATCAGGTTGCGCTCGTTGCGGCGCTTGTCGCCCTTCACGCCATACTCCGGCACGCCGCCGTTCATGACGAAGTTTTCATACCCGCGGCGGTCTTCGCTCATGGTTTCGTAGTTCAGGCCGGTGGTAAACGTCACCGGCACCAGCAGCTCGCCGCGGTGGGTCCAGCGGGTATCAATGCCCTGGTAGTGGCGCTGCATGTCGATTACGCCGCCGGAGTGGGTGGGCTTGAGCTGCGGCTGATACGGAATCGACTGGTACTGGGTCATTTCGCGCTCGCCGGCGTACATCATGATGCTCATGTCGTCCTGCTCGCTAAGCTGGCGATCGTAGCGCAGCCCGGCCTGCGTCTGCTTAATGGTCTTGCGGGTGTTGTACTGCTCCGCGCGCGGCGACTGGCGCGGGTTGTCCTGCCACTCCTGATAGGTCAGCCCGCCGGGATCGTTGGCCTTCATATCCACGCTGTTGAAGATCAGCGTCAGCTTGCTGGCGTCATCGATGCGCACGCCCAGCTTCGCGTTGGCGAGGTTTTTCCGCGCGCCGCTGTGGTCACGGTAGCCTTTAGTGGTGAAGCGGGTGGTGGAGACGGTGTAATCCACGTCGCCCGCGTGGGTGCCGTCACCCATTGCGCCCGTCGCCTTCATGCCGTAGCGCCAGGTGCCGTAGCTGCCGTAATAGCTGCTGGCCTCAACGGTGGGCGGCTGTTTGCCGGTCTCGGTAGCAATGTTGATCACGCCGCCGGAGGCGTTCCCGTAAAGGGCGGAGAAGGGGCCGCGCAGGACTTCCACGCTCTCCACGCTGGAGAGATCGATGTTGGAGGTCTGGCCCTGGCCGTCCGGCATGGTGGCGGGGATCCCGTCCACGTACATGCGAATACCGCGCACGCCGAAGGTTGAGCGTGCGCCAAATCCACGCATCGATAGCTGGAGATCCTGGGCGTAGTTCTGGCGATTTTGAACCTGCAGCCCCGGAACGCTGCCCAGCGATTCGGACAGGTTAATGCGCGGCTCGGCCTGTCGCATGTCGTCGCCCTGGACGACGCTGACGGCCGCAGGCGTATCAAGCTCGGAAACCGTCTGCGGCGCGGCGCTTACGATCATCGTTTGTTCTTCAGCACCCACCGCAGCGAGCGGGGCCATGATGCAGGGAACCAGCAGCAGGGGAAGCGTGGCCCTACGGGCAGATATGATTTTCATGAAGAGATCCAGCCATGGAATGAAACGAACCAAATGGAACATGTGCATACATGTTAAAGGTTTTGTAAAAGTTTTGAAAACTATAACCGCACATTGCGTTAATGCCAGAAGCGGTTGAAAAAGAAAACTCCACTTTCACGGCATTAATGATTACTATTCTCATCAAAATAGAAACGGCAAAGCCACGACTTTGCCTGCTGGAAGCGATGTCGGCAGCACTCACCCTGATTAAAAAAAGGAATTGGTATGTCTTTACGTCAACGGTTCACGCCGCGCCTGCGGGGCTCCCTGCTGTTAGGTTCATTGCTCTTTGCGGGGGCATTCCAGGCCCACGCGGCGGAAGAGGTCCTGCGCAAGGCGGTGGGGAAAGGGGCTTATGAATTGGCCGTTAGCCAGCAGGAAAACGCGCTGTGGGTGGCTACGTCCCAAAGCCGCAAGCTCGACAAGGGCGGCGTTGTCTACCGTCTCGATCCGGTCACGCTGGAAGTGACCCAGGCAATTCATAACGATCTGAAGCCGTTTGGCGTCACCTTTGATAAAGCCAGTCAGACGCTGTGGCTCGGCAACACCACCAGCAGCGCGGTAACCGCGATGGATGCGAAAACCGGCGACGTGAAGGGCCGCCTGGTGCTGGACGATCGCAAGCGTAGCGAAACCGTTAAGCCGCTGCAGCCGCGCCAGCTGGTGGCCGATGACGCCACCAACACCGTCTACATCACCGGGGTCGGCAATGAGAGCGTGATTTGGGTGGTGGACGGTGCGACGGTAAAACTCAAGGACACCATCAGCAACACCGGGAAGTACAGCACCGGGCTGGCGCTGGATCCGCAGGCTAAACGCCTGTACACCACCAACGCCGACGGCGAGCTGCTGACCATTGATACCGCCAGCAACAAGATCTTGACGCGCATGAAGCTGCAGGACGATGGTAAAGAGCACTTCTACCTGAACCTGAGCCTGGACACCGCCGGGCAGCGCGCGTTTATTACCGATTCAAAACAGCCGGAAGTGCTGGTTGTCAGCCTGAAGGACGGCAGCGTGATGGAAAAAATCGCCGCGCCGGAATCGCTGGCCGTGCTGTTTAATCCGGCGCGCAACGAAGTTTACGTGACCCACCGCGAGGCAGGCAAGGTGAGCATTATCGACGCGAAAACCTACAAAGTGACTCGCACCATCGATGCGCCCGTCTATCCAAACAGCCTGGCGCTCTCTGCGGATGGCAAAACGCTGTACGTGACGGTGAAGCAGAAATCGACGCGCCAGCAGGAAGCAACCCAGCCGGACGAGGTGATGCGCATCGCGCTGTAATGAGGGGGATTGCCCGGCGGCGCAGTGGTTGCCGGGCATGCAGAAGAGTGAAACATAGGCCGGGTATGGCGAAGCCGCCACCCGGCTTTTTTATTAACGCGACGTCTCTTCCACGAGCGGTGCGTCCTTGCCGTCATCATCGTGATGAACCGGCGCGGTGCTATGGATCTCATTCACGCGCTTGCGCACGCCGAACCAGCCCGCGATCAGCAGTACCGCCAGCAGCGGAATCGTCGCGATGGTGTAGGTACCGTTCGGGTAATCAAACGCCATCAGCACCAGCACGCTGAACAGGAACAGCAGGGTCAGCCAGGAGGTCACCGGCGCGCCCGGCAGCTTAAAGCTCACCTCGGCGGCTTTACCTTCCTTGATAGCCTTGCGCAGGCGCATCTGGCAAACCACGATAAAGGCCCAGGAGGCGATAATGCCCAGCGCGGCGACGTTCAGCACAATCTCAAACACCTGAGACGGCACCAGATAGTTCAGGAACACGCCGAAGACGTAAACGACCAGCGTTGCGAGGATGCCCGCATACGGAACCTGCTGCTTGCTCATCTTCGACATGAACTTCGGCGCAGAGCCGCCCATCGACATGGAGCGCAGGATACGCCCGGTGGAGTAGAGGCCGGAGTTCAGGCTGGAGAGGGCGGCGGTCAGGACCACGATGTTCATGATGCTGCCAACGTAAGGCACGCCGAGCTTCGAGAAGAAGGTCACGAACGGGCTTTGACCCGCCTGATAGGCGTTCCACGGCAGGAGCAACACCAGCAGCACCACGGAGCCGACGTAGAACAGGCCGATACGCCAGATCACGCTGTTAATCGCTTTTGGCACCATGGTCTGCGGATCTTTACATTCGCCCGCCGCGGTGCCGACCAGCTCAATGGAGGCAAAGGCGAAGACCACGCCTTGAACCAGCACCAGCGCAGGCAGCAGGCCGTGCGGGAAGAGGCCGCCGTTGTCGGTTATCAGGTGGAAGCCGGTGGCGTTGCCGTCCAGCGGCTTACCGCTGCCGAGGAACACCGTACCGACGACGAGGAAAATCACAATCGCCAGCACTTTTACCAGCGCAAACCAGAACTCCATCTCGGCGAACCACTTTACGCCGATCATGTTCATGGTGCCGACGATGGCCAGCGCGCCGAGGGCAAACACCCACTGCGGCACATCGCCAAACGCGCCCCAGTAGTGCATATACAGCGCCACGGCGGTGATGTCGACAATGCCGGTCATCGCCCAGTTGACGAAGTACATCCAGCCTGCGACGTAGGCCGCTTTTTCGCCGAGAAACTCGCGGGCGTAGGAGACGAAGCTGCCGCTGGAAGGGCGGTGTAAAACCAGCTCGCCCAGCGCGCGAAGGATGAAGAAGGAGAAGATCCCGCACACCAGATAGACCAGGGCGAGAGCGGGGCCTGCCATCTGCAGGCGAGCGCCCGCGCCGAGGAACAGACCCGTACCGATAGCGCCGCCGATGGCAATCATCTGAACCTGGCGGTTGCCCATCGCTTTGTGGTAGCCCTCCTCGTGGGAGTTCAACCAGCGACGTTTCGCAGCGTGATGATCGGCCGCGCTTTTATTGCTTGTTTTCATTGAGTTACCTGTTTGCCTGTCTGAACCATTATTGTGATAGTCGTACCTGGCATGCGGCGAAACAAACGATTGCCTCTGCGCAGGCACATGCTGCCTTTCCAGTCATTCTGCGTATGGATAAGGCGAAACATGGCGTCGCATCCTACCTGCAATTGATAAGCGACGCAAAATATAACCGTGGTGAAAGTGATACGCGTCGAAGTTAATCGTGTGGTCAGAGCAGACGGCGATCGCAAGGCGCTGAATCGCAGCAACATTGTAGATAAAATGACCTGTAGGCTGGCGATTTAATCATCAGTTATGCTTAAGCGTTTAGCTCGGGTATTGATGAGCTGGATTCATAAGGACAAGCGGTTTTGCGCTGTAGTGTTCATAAGCAAACGCGCCTAAAGTCATTCCACCAGAGACATCATCACGAGGTGGACAATGCAACAGAGACGATTAGGCAAAAACGGACCCGACGTGTCAGCGCTCGGCCTGGGCTGCATGGGGTTAAGCCACGGCTACGGCCCGGCAACGGACAAACAGCAGGCTATCGCGCTTATCCGCGCGGCGGTCGATCGGGGAGTCACTTTTTTCGACACCGCGGAAGTGTACGGTCCCTACCTGAATGAAGAGGTGGTCGGCGAGGCGCTGGCACCGGTGCGCGAGAGGGTGACCATCGCCACCAAGTTTGGGTTTGACTGCGATAAGTCGGGGCAGGTAATCAACAGCCGTCCGGCGCATATACGCGCAGCGGTGGAAGGGTCGCTGGCGCGCCTGAAAACGGACGTTATCGATCTTTACTATCAGCACCGCGTGGATCCGGACGTGCCGATGGAGGACGTGGCGGGAACGGTCGCGGATCTTATTGCCGAAGGGAAGGTGAAGCACTTTGGCCTCTCCGAAGCGGGGCCGGACTCCATCCGACGCGCCCATGCGGTTTGCCCGGTTGCGGCGTTGCAGAGTGAATATTCGCTCTGGTGGCGTCAGCCGGAGCAGCAGATCCTGCCGCTGCTGGAGGAGTTAGGCATCGGCCTGGTACCGTTCAGCCCGCTAGGCAAGGGCTTTCTGACCGGCGCAATTGACGCCAGCACAACCTTCGACAGCAGCGATTTTCGCAACGTCGTCCCGCGCTTTAGCGAAGCGTCGCGGCAGGCAAACCAGGCGCTGGTTGAGACGGTTAAGCGTCTGGCCGCGGAGCAGGGCGTAACCCCTGCGCAAATCGCCCTGGCGTGGCTGCTGGCGAAAGCGCCGTGGATTGTGCCTATTCCCGGCACCACCAAGCTGCACCGTCTGGATGAAAACCTCGGCGCGGTTAACGTGACGTTGTCACCAATAGAAATGAGCCACATCAACCAGGCGCTGGCGGCCGTTGACGTTGTCGGCGAACGTTATCCGGCGCACCTTCAGGCGCGGGTCGGGAAATAAGCTAGCGGTGGCGCAGCGCCTCCACCAGCAGCGCAAACGCGGTGGTATGCTGGCGGCGGCTGGGGTAGTAAAGATGGTACCCGTCAAACGGCGGGCACCACTCTTCCAGCACGCGTACCAGCTGCCCCTGCGCGAGAGCGTCCACCACCGTATCTTCCGGCACGTAGGCGAGGCCCAGCCCGCATTGTGCGGCGTCGATGCGCTGCGGCAGGCTGTTCAGCGTCAGCTGACCTTCCACCCGCACGCGCAGCTCGCGCCCGAACTCCCAGGCGTACAGCCCGCCGCGCGTCGGCAGGCGCATGTTGATGCAGCGGTGGTGCGCCAGCTGCTCGGGCGTGTCGGGTACCCCGGCGCGCTGGAAATAGTCGGGTGAACCCACCACCGCCATTCGCATATCCGGCGCGATGCGCACGGCAATCATGTCTTTCGCCACCTGCTCGCCGAGGCGCACTCCGGCGTCAAAGCGTCCGTCCACGATGTCCGTCAGCCCGTTATCCACCGTCACTTCAACGTTTATATCGGGATACTGCGTCATAAAGGGCCTGAGCACCGGCCACAGCACGGCGGACATCGCGTGTTCACCTGCCGTGATGCGTATGTTTCCGGCGGGCCGGTCGCGGGTATCGCGCAGCGCCGCGAGCTCCTGTTCTATCTCCAGCAGGTGCGGACTAAGCCGCATCAGCAGCTTTTCCCCGGCCTCGGTGGGGGCAACGCTGCGCGTGGTCCGGGTCAGCAGGCGCACGTCGAGCCTGGCCTCCAGGTTTCGCATGGCGTGGCTGAGCGCCGACTGCGACACGCCGAGCTGCGCCGCCGCGCGGGTGAAGCTGCGCTCGCGGGCGACGACCATAAAGGAGAGCAGGTCGTTAAAATTGTCTTTCAGCATCATGGCTGCCTCATTTATGAATTTAGCTCATGGTTCCATTCTGATTATGCAGTCTAATGCTCCGACTGGCTTTAGGCTACTGTTAGCACATCAGTCAACGAGGAGATCATCATGAAAATTATTCGTAGCGGTTCACTGCCCTCAGCGCGCGGCCCGGAAGCGTGGTTCACGGGCACGGTGCGCATCGATGCGCCTTTTCAGGCCACCGAGCCGGCAAAGGTAGGGGGCGCGACCGTCACCTTCGAGCCGGGCGCGCGCACGGCGTGGCACACGCATCCGCTCGGGCAGACGCTTATCGTCACCCAGGGGCGCGGCTGGCTGCAGGAGTGGGGCAAAGCCGCGGAGCCGCTGAACGCGGGAGATATCGCGTGGATTGAGCCCGGCGTGAAGCACTGGCACGGGGCGAGCGCCGAAACGGCGATGACGCACATCGCGATCGCCGAATCGGTCAACGGCAGCCCGGTGGAGTGGCTGGAAAAGGTCACCGACGAGCAGTATTCAGACGCGTAGTTCCCGGCTTAACCGGCGCCCGCGATGCCGCGCGGGCGCCTTAAGGCTTATTCAGTGCAGGGTTTTACATATCTGATTTCCGGCAAACCAAATGTAAATTAATTGTTTCTCACCGCCAAATTCCGCCTCTAATAATGGTGACATGTTCAGTCAAATGAGATGTCAACATGTCCTGGCGAATCAGCATATTGGATAAAAGCCCCGTCGCGGAAAATGAAACGGCAGCCGACGCGCTGGCGCGCACGCTTAGCCTGGCGCAGCAGGCGGAGGCGCTGGGCTATCACCGCTTCTGGATCGCCGAACACCACAATACCCCTCAGCTGGCGAGCCCTTCGCCGGAACTGGTTATCGCCTGGATCCTCGGCCAGACCGCGCGCATCCGCGTCGGCTCGGGCGGCGTCATGCTTCAGCACTACAGCCCTTACAAAGTCGCGGAAAACTTCAACCTTCTGGCCGCCATCGCGCCGGGCCGGGTGGATTTGGGCATCGGCAAAGCGCCCGGCGGGCTGCCGCTCTCTACCCGTGCGCTGCAGCGCGGGCTGAACCCGCAGGAAAAAGGCAGCTTCGCGGAACAGCTGGCCCAGCTTGACGGCTGGATACGGCCGGAAAATCAGGCGGAAGAGGCCTCCGTTCGCGCCACTCCGCTGCCGCCGGTGCCCGCCCGGGGCTTTCTGCTGGGCGCGAGTGTTGAAAGCGCGGCGCTCGCGGCGAGCCTGGACTGGGATTTTGTCTTTGCGGCGCACCTTAACGGCGATCCGGAACTGCTGCGGGACGTTATCAGCACCTGGCGCGATAAGAGCGCCCGCGACGTCATCGTCGCCGTGCAGGCCATCGTGGCGGACACTCAGCAGCAGGCCGACGCGCTGGCGCAGCGGGTGGAGGTGTGGGGCGTTGAGCTGGCAAACGGGCAGCGCGTCACCGTCGCCAGCGAGGAGCAGGCCTACGCCTTTGCGCGCCAGGCGGAAAGCGAGCCGGTGCGCATCGCCCGCCGCGCGCAGTCGTTGCTGTCGGGCACCGCGGAATCGGTTATCGCCCAGCTGGACGATCTGCACCAGCGGTGGGGCATCGATGAATTTATTATCGATACGCCCGTGTCCGAAGGCGCGGCGCGGCTGCGGTCCCTGCGTCTGCTGGCGCAGGCGCGCCTGAGCAGGGAGGTGAACGCATGAGTTTCGCTCAACAGCTGATTGAATGGCGCCGCGAGCTGCACCAGAACCCGGAGCTTTCCGGACAGGAGGTTGAGACCACCCGCCGCCTGCGCGAGTGGCTGACGGCGGCGGGCATCGAGGTGCTGCCCTACGATCTGGCGACCGGCGTGGTCGCGGAAATTGGCACCGGCGACAAGCGCATCGCCCTGCGCGCGGACATTGACGCCTTGCCGATTGAGGAGCGCAGCGGGGTGCCGTTTAGCTCGCAGCGCCCCGGCGTGATGCACGCCTGCGGGCACGATATTCACACCAGCGTGATCCTCGGCGCGGCGCTGCAGCTTAAGGCCCGCGAGGCGACGCTCGGCGGGCGCGTGCGGATCCTTTTCCAGCCTGCCGAAGAGAACTTTGGCGGCGCGAAAAGCCTGGTGCGCGCCGGGGCGCTGCGCGACGTCAGCGCCATCTTCGGCATGCATAACGAGCCGGGCCTGCCGGTCGGCGAATTTGCCACGCGCGGCGGGCCGTTCTACGCCAACGTCGACCGTTTCGCGATCCGCATTACCGGCAAAGGGGCGCATGCGGCGCGTCCGCACGAGGGCAACGACGCCATCGTGCTGGCAAGCCAGCTGGTGACGGCCCTGCAGAGCGTCGCCAGCCGCAACGTGAGCACCCTGGATTCGGTGGTGCTGAGCGTCACGCGGATCGCGGGCGGCAACACCTGGAACGTGCTGCCGGAAAGCGTGGAGCTGGAAGGCACGCTGCGCACCCACCGCACGGAGGTGCAGCAAAACGTCAAGACGCGGGTAGGGGAAATTGCCGCCGGGTTTGCCAGCGCGTTTAGCGCGCAAATCGATATCACCTGGTACGCCGGGCCGACCGCGCTGGTCAATGACGCGCGCTGGGCGGAGTTCGCCACGTCGGTTGCCCGCGAGTCGGGTTACGAAACGCGCCGCGCGGAGCTGCACATGGGCGGCGAAGATTTTGCCGTCTATCTCCAGTCCATACCCGGCGCGTTTGTCAGCATCGGCAGCGCCAGCCCGTTTGGGTTACATCATCCGGCGTTTAATCCCGACGAGGCGCTAATTGAGCCTGCCGCCCGCTATTTTGCCCGGCTTGCGGAAAAAGCATTACAGCACGTTTAATTCAGAAGAGGTGAATATGTCTGCAACTCGTCAACTGCGGCTGGGAACCATTTTGCACGGTGCCTCCGGAAATATGTCTGCCTGGCGCCATCCCGTTGCCGCCGCGGATGCCAGCATTAATTTTGATTTCGTTAAGGAGACGGCGCGAAAAGCGGAAGAGGGCAAGCTGGATTTTATTTTTGTGGCTGACGGTCTTTATATTAACGAAAAGTCGATTCCGCATTTTTTAAATCGCTTTGAGCCGCTGACGGTATTATCCGCGCTGGCGAGCGTTACCTTGCGCCTGGGGCTGGTGGGAACGTTATCCACCTCCTACAGCGAGCCGTTCACCACCGCGCGCCAGTTCGCCAGCCTCGATCACCTGAGCAACGGCCGCGCGGGCTGGAACGTGGTGACCTCGCCGCTGGAAGGCTCCGCGAAGAACTTTTCCCGCGATAAGCACCCGGAGCACGCGCTGCGCTACCGCATTGCGGATGAGTATCTCGACGTGGTGAAAGGGCTGTGGGACTCCTGGGAGGGCGATGCCTTCGTGCGCGATAAGGAGAGCGGGCAGTTTTTTGACCCAGAAAAATTGCACACCCTCAACCATCACGGCGATTTCTTTAAGGTGGCCGGGCCGCTGAATATTGGCCGCACCCCGCAGGGTCGTCCGATTGTCTTTCAGGCGGGCGCATCCGATGACGGGAAAAAGCTGGCGGCGAAACACGCCGATGCCATCTTTACCCACCACGAGACCCTGGGCGACGCGCAGGCGTTTTATCGCGACGTTAAGCAGCAGCTTGAACTGCACGGGCGCAGGGCGTCCGACCTGCATATTTTCCAGGGCGTGAGCGTCATTGTCGGAAAAGACGCTGAGGACGTGGAAAACCAGTATCAAACCACCGCCGCGCTGGTCTCCATTCGCGACGCGCTGAACTATCTTGGGCGCTATTTCGAACATCACGACTTTAGCCAGTACCCGCTCGACGAGCCGTTCCCCGACGTTGGCGACCTGGGGCAAAACAGCTTTCGCAGCACCACCGACGAAATTAAGCGCAGCGCGCGCGATCGCGGCCTGACGCTGCGCCAGGTGGCGCTAGAAGCCGCATCGCCGCGGCCGCGATTTTCCGGCACGCCGGAGCAGGTGGCGGATGGCCTTCAGGCCTGGTTCGACGGCGGCGCGGCGGATGGCTTCATTATTCAGGGCGGCACGCCGGATACCTTCCCGCGCTTCGTGGAGCAGGTGGTGCCCGTTCTCCAGGCGCGCGGCCTGTTTCGCACCGAATATCCCGGCACCACGCTGCGCGAAAGCCTGGGATTAGACCAACCTAAAAACCAGTTCATACAACAATAAAAGAGACGCGTGCTATGCAGAAATCATCGCTTGTCCTGGCGCTTGCGCTGGCCTTTACCCCTGCCGTCTGGGCAGAGAACGTGAATATTAACGGCACCGGCGTGAGCATCGAGGCCAATAAAACCCCGATCAACACCGCGAAAAACGACGCCGCGGTAGCGCAGCTGCCGAAGGACTACCGCTTTGCGGTGCCGGGTAAATTCACCGTTGCGGTCGCGGGCATGAACCAGCCGCCGCTGACGGTCTTCTCCGACGACAACAAAACGCTGCTGGGCAGCGAGGTCGACGTGGCCCGCCTGGTGGCCGACAGCCTGGGGCTGGAGCTAAATGTGGTGCCGACCTCGTGGGAAGACTGGCCGCTCGGCGTGGCGTCCGGGAAATACGATGCGGCGATCAGCAATATTACCGTGACCAAAGCGCGCAAGGAGAAGTTCGATTTTGCCACCTACCGCAAGGATTCGCTCGGCTTCTACGTGAAATCAACCAGCCCAATAAAGTCGCTTGAGAAGGCGGAAGACATCGCCGGGCTGCGCATCATCGTCGGGTCGGGCACCAACCAGGAGGCGATCCTGCTGGCGTGGAATGAGGAGAACGTCAAAAAAGGCCTCAAGCCGTTCACCCCGGTCTACACCAAAGACGATGCGGCCCAAACTCTGGCGCTGCAGTCCGGGCGCGCCGACGCGTACTTTGGTCCGAACGTGATTGGCGCGTGGAAAGCGGCGCTCACCGGGAAAACCAAACTGGTGGGCAGCGTTGACGGCGGCTGGCCGAAGGCGGCGCATATCGCCGTCACGCTGAAGAAAGGCAGCGGCCTGGTTGAGCCGGTTCAGACCGCGCTGAACGGCGTTATCAAGAACGGGGATTACGACAAGGTGCTTAACCGCTGGGGGGAAGGCGTTGAGCGCATCCCGAGTTCAGAAGTTAACCCGGCGGGCCTGGGCGATTAAGGAGCCAGCATGAGCGATCGATTTCGTGACGTTTCACCGGAAGATGCCGATCTCCAGCCCATCATCGAAGGGCTGTTTGGCGAGTACGCGGCGCGCTACGGCGATTATTTCTCTAAGGACGCGGAGGTTGAGCTGACGGAGTGGTACCTGGCGCCGCAGGGGCTGTTTATCGTGCTGGAGCGGGACGGGAACATTATCGCCACCGGCGCGTACAAGCCGTTCGACGAGCGCACCGCCGAGATCAAGCGCATCTGGACCGATAAAACGCTGCGCCAGCAGGGGCTGGCGGCGCGCGTGGTGCAGGAGCTTGAGCGCCGGGCGGTGCTGGCGGGCTATAGCCAGATCTATCTGACCACGGGTTTTCGCCAGCCGGAAGCGGTCAGGCTCTATCTCAGCCAGGGCTACGCGCCGCAGTTCGATCTTCACCGCGATCCGGAGGAGTACAGCCGACCGCCGTTCGACGGCAGATTGCGCTTCACCAAAACCCTGATCCGCGAAGCGTTCAGCAAAACCGCATGAGGAGCGACGATGAGCAAAGTTGAAACCATCAAGGTGGTCCCCGCGCGGTATCCGCTGCGCGCGGCCGGAGCCGTGGCGGCGCTGTTTGTGCTGGCGGCGGTCGTCCAGTCCGTCGCCTTTAATCCGCGCTGGGAATGGGCGGTTTTCGCCCGCTGGTTCTTCGATCCGGCGATCCTTGCGGGCGTGGGGCAGACGCTGCTGCTGACGCTGATCGGAACGGCGCTGAGCGTTGCCATCGGCGGGCTGCTGGCGCTGGCGAGACTCTCCTCGTCGTGGCTGCTGAGCAGCCTGGCCTGGGGCTATATCTGGCTGTTCCGCTCGCTGCCGCTGATCGTGGTGCTGATTATCCTCTACAACTTCTCCTATCTTTACGACACGCTCTCCCTCGGCGTGCCGTTCACGGGCATCACCTGGGGCCGCTTTGAGACCATCAACGTGCTGGGGCAGTTTTCAACCGCGGTGGTCGGGCTGACGCTGGTGCAGAGCGCCTATACCGCTGAAATCATTCGCGGCGGCTTTTTGGGCGTCGACCACGGCCAGTATGAGGCGGCCGCCGCGCTTGGCCTACCGGCCTGGCGCCGCACCCTGCGCATCATCCTGCCGCAGGCGCTGCGCACCATTTTGCCCTCCGGGTTTAACGAGATCATCAGCCTCGCGAAGGGCACCGCGATGGTGTACGTGCTGGCCATGCCGGAGCTGTTCTACACCATCCAGATGATCTACAACCGCACGCAGGAGGTGATCCCGCTGCTGATGGTGGGTGCCGTCTGGTATCTGGTGATTACCACCGTGCTCTCCGCCATCCAGTACGTCGTGGAGCGCGGGCTGGCCCGCAGCGAGCGTCGTTCCGCCGTCAATCAGAACCGCGCGTCCAGCCGCACCCGTTCCGTTACCGCCCCAACCGCACAGGAGCCCGTCCATGCAAGCCTCTCCTGAAGGACATATTTCCATTACCGGCGTGAGCAAATTCTTTGGCCGCCACAAGGCGCTCGATAACGTCACGCTTGAGATCCCGCCGGGATCGGTCACGGTGATCCTCGGCCCGTCCGGCTCAGGAAAATCAACGCTTCTGCGCACCATCAACCACCTTGAGCGCGTGGACGAGGGGTTTATTCAGATAGACGGGGAGTACATCGGCTATCGGCGTCAGGGCGACAGGCTTTACGAGCTGAAGGAGAAAGCGATCCTGAAGCAGCGCGTCAACGTGGGCTACGTGTTTCAGAACTTCAACCTGTTCCCGCATCTCACGGTGCTGGAAAACCTGATTGAGGCGCCCGTCGCCCACGGCAGGCTCAGCAGGAAAGAGGCGGTGGAAAGGGCATACGACCTGCTCGACGTGGTTGGACTGCGCGACAAAGCGGACGCCTGGTCGCGGCACCTTTCCGGCGGCCAGCAGCAGCGCATCGCCATTGCCCGCGCGCTGGCGCTGCGCCCCCGCGTGATGCTGTTTGATGAGCCGACCTCCGCGCTGGATCCGGAGCTGGTCGGCGAGGTGCTGGACGTGATCAAAAAGCTCGCCCGCTCCGGCACCACGCTGGTGGTGGTAACGCACGAGATCGGCTTCGCCCGCGAGGTGGCGGATCAGGTGGTGTTTATGGTCGACGGCAAAATCGTCGAGCAGGGCAGCAGCGACGAGGTGCTCAACCGTCCGGCGCATCCGCGCACCCGCCAGTTCCTGTCGAAAGTGCTGTAGGGAGGCTAATCCGGCGGGGTGCTCTACACTTAGGGTTTTGAACCCTGAGGGGGGCATCATGATTAAACTTTACGGCGTTCCCGGCTGGGGCTCGGCAATCAGCGAGATCATGCTGACCCTGGCCGACATTCCCTATCAGTTTATCAACGTGGACGGGTTCGATCGGCCCGGCCCGCAGCGCGAGCTGCTGCAGAAAGTGAATCCGCTGTGCCAGGTACCCGCGCTGGAGCTTGAAAACGGCCACGTCATGACCGAAACGGCGGCCATCGGGCTGATGGTGCTGGACCGCTGTCCCGACCTTGCGCCGCCCGTCGGACAGGCCGAACGCCAGCAGTTTCAGCGGCTGTTAGTCTGGCTGGTCGCCAACGTCTATCCCACGTTTACCTTCGCTGATTATCCGGAGCGGTGGGCGCCGGACGCGCCGGGGCAGCTGAAGAAAAACTGTCTTGAATACCGTAAATCTCTCTACCTGTGGCTGGATAACCATGTAAAGGCCGCACCGTACGCGCTGGGCGAACAGCTGACCCTGATTGATATCTATATTGCGGTGATGCGCACGTGGGGGCCGCGCCACGCGTGGTTTGCGACAAATACGCCGAAGATAACGGCCATCGCTGACGCGGTGTGCCAGCTCCCTGAACTGCACGGGGTGCTAAAAGCTAACGAAATAATCTGATAACGTGAAGACCCACTTAAAAACAGGACGCCTGCACATGCCACACGTTGATATCAAATGTTTTCCCCGCGATTTTAATGACGAGCAAAAATCCGCGCTGGCGGCGGATATTGCCGAGGTGATTATTCGCCATTTTAATAGCAAAGACGCTTCCGTGTCGGTTGCGCTCAATCAGGTGCAGCAGGAGGACTGGAAAGGGCAGGTCTGGGACACGGAGATAGGCCCGAAGCTGGATGAGCTGATCAAAAAACCGGGTTATTCGATGTGATATTTTCGCCGGGCGGCGGCTCAGCCATGCCCGGCGAAATGTTCTTAAACGCCGGGTACCGGAAAAGAAAAGCAAGCAACAGATTGATTTAGCGTGTATGGTGGCAGTCCCTTAAATCAGGAGATGCCTATGTCTGGACGTAAAAACACGCTAGCTCGTCGTAACTATTTAGTTAAATGCCCATGCCCAAACTGTTCAAAGGATTCTGAGCACAGCTTTACCCGCGTTCAAAAAGGGGCCCAGCTTGTTTGCCCGCACTGCAGTACCTTATTTAAATCCACGCAGCGACTTTAAACGTCCGCCTTTGCCAGATGACAGACGGCGGAAGCAGGCGCACTGAATCATTTGGCAATACATTTCCCTGTTCGACACAAAAATAACCGCGTTAGCTTTTCTTCAGCAGTATTTCCATGAGCCCCGGGAAGCGGGCATCCAGATCGTCTCTTCGCAGCGAAATCATATTTTCACGCCCCTGCGGGCGCTGCCAGATCACGCCGCTATCGCGCAGCACCCGCCAATGGTGGGTCATGGTCGATTTCACCACCTCCTCCGGGCGCAGCGCGTTACAGCTTAGCTCGCTGCCGTCGGCGAGGCGGCGAACGATCGCCAGGCGCAGCGGGTTGCCCAGCGCGAACAGGACGTTTTCCAGCACTATTTTTTCAGTTTCGGGGTGGTTTGGGATCATGGTTTTCCTGCATCGGTCATCAGATTGGGCTATATCAACAATAGGCCAGTCGTTAAAAAAATAGTTCGATAATACTCGTACAATGGGACTATCATAGCAAACGAACGTACGGGCGACCATCCCGGTCGTCATCTCTGTCTTAATGACTAAGGATCTATCATGCCCCGACCCATCCCTCTCGAACGTTATCGCAACATCGGTATCTCCGCGCATATCGATGCCGGCAAAACGACCACCACCGAGCGCATCCTGTTTTATACCGGGATGAGCCACAAGCTGGGCGAAGTACACGATGGCGCGGCAACCACCGACTGGATGGCCCAGGAGCAGGAGCGCGGGATCACCATTACCTCTGCGGCCGTGAGCTGCTTCTGGCCGGGTATGGACAGGAGCTATGAGCCGCACCGGATCAACATCATCGACACCCCGGGCCACGTTGACTTCACCATTGAAGTTGAGCGCTCCATGCGCGTGCTCGACGGCGCGGTGATGGTGTATGACTCCGTTGGCGGCGTGCAGCCCCAGTCCGAAACCGTGTGGCGGCAGGCGAATAAATACCATGTGCCGCGCCTCGCGTTCGTCAACAAGATGGACCGCCCCGGCGCCGATTTTTTCCGCGTGGTGCGGATGATGCAGGAGCGGCTGAAGGCCAATCCGGTGCCGATTGTGATCCCCGTCGGCGCGGAGGATCGTTTCAGCGGGGTGGTGGATCTGATCAAGATGCGCACCATCATCTGGGACGATGCGACGCAGGGCATGGCCTTTAGCTATGCCCCGGTCCCTGACGATTTGCGAGTGACCGCGCAGGAATGGCGGGAAAAAATGGTTTCCGCAGCGGCGGAGGCCACCGAGGCGCTGATGGATAAATACCTCGAAACGGGCGATCTCGACGAGGCCGATATCATTAAGGGCCTGCGCATCCGCACCATTTCAGGGGAAATCCAGCCGATGCTGTGCGGCAGCGCCTTCAAAAACAAAGGCGTGCAGCGCATGCTTGACGCGGTTATCGAGCTGATGCCATCCCCGCTTGACGTGCCTGCCATCGAGGGCGTAGATGAGAAAGGTCAGCACGCGGAGCGCCACCCGAGCGATGACGAACCGTTTTCGGCGCTGGCGTTCAAGCTGATGAGCGATCCGTATGTTGGGCAACTGACCTTTATCCGCGTCTATTCCGGCATCCTGCGTAAAGGCGATGCGGTGTACAACCCGGTGAAGGGCAAAAAAGAGCGTATCGGGCGCATCGTGCTGATGCACGCCAACGATCGCCACGAGGTAGACGAACTGCGGGCCGGTGATATCGCGGCCTGCGTCGGGCTGAAGGATGTCACCACCGGCGACACCCTGACCGATCCGAACGCGGTGATTACCCTCGAACGGATGGAGTTCCCGGACCCGGTGATTTCGCTCGCCATCGAGCCGAAAACCAAGGCTGACCAGGAGAAGATGGGGATCGCGCTGCAGCGTCTGGCGGCAGAAGATCCGTCGTTTCGCCTGCACACGGACGACGAGTCCGGCCAGACGATTATCTCGGGCATGGGTGAGCTGCACCTGGAAATCATCGTTGACCGCATGAAGCGCGAGTTTGGCGTTGAAGCGAGCATCGGGCGTCCGCAGGTCACCTACCGCGAAACCCTACGCAGGGCGGTGAAGGATATCGAAGGGAAATTTGTTCGTCAGTCCGGCGGTAAAGGGCAGTATGGTCACGTGGTGCTGACTCTTGAGCCGCGAGAGCCCGGCAGCGGCTTCCAGTTTGAGGATGCCACCAAGGGCGGCGTGGTGCCGCGCGAGTACATCCCGTCCGTCGAGAAAGGGCTGCGCGAAGCCATGAATACCGGCGTGCTGGCGGGGTATCCGGTGGTTGACGTGAAGGCGACGCTGACGTTTGGTTCGTACCACGACGTGGACTCCTCGGAGATGGCGTTCCGCATGGCGGCGATCCTCGGATTCAAAGAGGGCGCGCGCAGGGCGGATCCGGCAATCCTTGAGCCGGTGATGCACGTTGAGGTCGAAACGCCGGAGGAGTACGCCGGAAATATCATGGGCGACCTCTCTTCCCGCCGCGGGATGGTGCAGGGGATGGAAGAGCAGTACGGCAGCCAGATTATTCGCGCTGACGTGCCGCTGGCGGAGATGTTCGGCTACGCCACCACGCTGCGCTCGATGTCGCAGGGGCGCGCGACGTACACGATGGAGTTCCATCATTTTGCTCAAGCGCCGCAGCATGTTGCGGATGAGATAATTTCGCGGCGTGCGAAGTCGTGAGTTAAAAGCGCACGGTGGTCACAGGGCTACCGTGCGCTTTTTTATTCGTGAATCTGTCGTGGTGATACCGACCGGGCCGAGCGCGGCGCGCCAAAGCTGAACCTCTCAGCGTTTACCTAGTGATGCTGGGTCGCGTTGAAAAGCCTGATCCCCTCCGCGTTTTGCTCACTGTGCAATCCGTAAAAACGGGCTCTGTCCAGAATTGCGGCCGCCCAGCGGCGATGCGTGGCGGGTTCACACATTACCCCCTGCGACTTAAACACAGCCTGGGAAGAGTTCAGGATCCGCAAGGCGTCAGAGTGTTCACTCTGGGTGACCATCAGTGCGCTTTGAATGATCTCTATCTGACGCGGATGAATCGCTGTTTTACCTACGAGCCCGTGAGCCATATCAAGAGCCAGCTCTCTGGCCATGACCGCCTGGTCGTCAATATGCTCGCAGACGGGCGCAGTCAGGGCGAAATCACGTGTCCCAAACACCGAAACAAGCATTTTGATGACGTAACCCATCGGGCTGTCATACAGCGTGAGATCCCGGGGGCGACGAAGTGATACAACGTTCATGAGATCGTTGCCACCGATTCGAAGTGCAATAATGCGTTCGTGGCAGGGGTGTTCTATCAAATGGTTAGCGAGCTCGCGCATCTGCACCACGTCAAAGACGTCTTCTGTTTCCAGCGTCGGCATCATATGCAGGTGAGTTCCACCTATGATGTCCCACCATTCAGCTAACGAGCTGAGGGTAAATTTCGGCAACACGAACCCGTCGACCGCGGAAAGATCGTAGCGTTCTTTTAAGCATTTCCCCATTTCGGCATGCCGGGGGCGAATAAAAACCAGAGGCCAGTCAGTTTTACCCTGATTGCGCATGCAGGCGCTGAGCTCGTGTAACAGCTGCTCAAGATTTTTGAGGGCGGCGGGAATATCTTCTTCACTGACCGCATCTTCAAGGCAAATAACGAGGGAGCGTAAGCCCGGAATTTTATCTTGCGTAACGGCATCAGCAATATCTTTCCGGGTTGCAGGCATGTACAGCGTGGCTCCCAGATTCCAGGGAGAAAGACGTTTTTTCATCAGAGTACCTTCTTGATAATGGTTACAGCCCGATACTGGCCGAGGATTCCCCCCATTTCTGTAACGACTATTCCCTTTTCACGAGCAAGCCCCACAAGCAGCGCAACGTCCGGGTCGTCAATTGAACGCACAAAGACATGATCTGGCACCCGGCGTAATACCGCTCGGGTTGCCTCAGCAATGCCGGGTTTAATACGATTGACGCTGTCAACGCTAAACTCATTGGTCAGGAAAGCGAGCGCGTCTCGACTTGTCTGCCACAAGTCCTGAGCTGATTCCGTATTCCAGTTCAGCGGTACGAGAGAGGACGGTATTAACGCCTTACGGAAATGCGCGACGGTATCAACAAGCATTCGACTGCATTCGTATTCGCTGAGGTGGTCGCAAACCATGCATCCATGAAACCCTTCAGAGGACCATACTGACCGGGAGATCAGACCTGAAACCGGTGCTCCCATAATGCCAAAGGGAATAAGCCAGTCGTCATCACTGGCGGCAAGCCATGAGCAGCCGCAGGGGTCGGCCAGAACAACCAGTCGCGGCTGCTCGGGATAGCCTGGGCGATCTTTTAGCGCGCGCACAAGCTCGCCGGTAATGGCCCCTTTACCGGTCCAGCCGTCAACAAACACAATTCCACTGGTACCGTGTCGCTCTTCAATGACGTCGAGTGCCGCGCCGTCAATTCCGCGATCCCGGATGATGCTGATGCCGTAGTGCCATGAGGATTTCCCCATATCACGCAAGGCCTGGTGCAGCATAACGCCCAGCGGTACGCCAGCCCTGACAAGACTGGCCAGAACGATGGGCTCATCACCGAAGCGTTCGGCCAGCGCAATAGCGAGCTGCGTGACTTCTTTTGCAAGCCTACCTGCGCCACGATCGAGCGCCCGATGAAACAGATCAAGATGCCATTGCGTGGGGGCTGGCTCCTGGCTGAGCATCTCCGAATAGTGTTTCTTTCCGGACTGAATCAGCTCTTCTTTTTGCTCAACCGGCGTCATTTCAATTTCAACTGGCTTCAGCAAAAACTCCACGTCACCAGGCTGGTATGAGCCGGTGAATGTTTCCCGTGACCGCATTTTATTGCTCCCCAAAAATCCGCTGTGAAATGGCTTCCGCAAACTGACTCTGACGCGGTATGCCAAACCAGCTGCACAGCTTCATAAAACGGCGATCGCTCAGGCTGTCACCCAGGCCAATGACGGGGAAAACGCCGCGCTCAGCCCGAAGTTTTTCAAGCAGCCAGCTTACCGCCAGCCCTTTCTCTACCGGGTTAGGAAGCCAGGCCACGTTATTACCGTTGCGGTGGATATAGAAACCCTCTGTCGGAAATACCGTTTCTATCTCATCCGCGATGGCATTGAGTTCGTCGAGGCGGGTGCTGTCACGGTGTTTCATCACCATATAAATCGGCGTCTCACCGTATTCGACATTCAGTCTTGCCCAGGCATTGATCCCTTTAGCCTCCATCATTTCCGTGATAAGGCGCTGCATGGTTGTCAGCTTTTCCCGGTACGGTGCCAGTTGGTCAAGCATGTGGTTCTGCCACTCCTCGTCCGGCTTGCCTTCCGGCGTAAGAATGACGGCTCCGTGCGTGGTGATTGCCCATGAGCGGAAAGGGATTCGGACGCGGCCGATTTCTTCGGTGCCACGTGCGGTCACGGGAATAAGCTCAGCATGCTCTAAGAGCCAATCCACGAGCATGGACTGTTCTTGCGTCATAAAGCTTCGGGGATTCAGGGCACGATCGACGGCACCGGTACGAAATGGCTCCAGTGCCAGTTCGTCCACCATTTTTCGACGGGTCTGAAACAGCGTGTCGTCAAGGTCACTCAGAAAAACGGGTTTATTCATAGGCAACAATCTCCACGACGGGGGCAACATCAGCCAGCGCCTTCAGGAGCTGACTATCCAGACTTTCTGCGGGGGTTTCGGTACAAACAAGAATGCGGTCAAACTGCTGGTGGGCGACGTTGTAAACATAATTAGGGATGCCCAGACCATAGTTGTCGGTAAAGTAAATCGCTGACTGAATGGCATAACCAACGGCGATAGGGGAGCGGGTCGTCGAGCCGAAAAACGTTTCTGCTCCGGCAGCTTCGAGCCGTTCAGCGAGCAGGAAAGGCTCCCAGACGAACTCTCCAGTCCCGAGAACCAGCACACGCTCTCCCTGGCGGACAGAAACCTCAAGACCCAGATCGGCCGCAGGCGCAAGCATCCCCAGACGGCCCCAGGACTGTTTACCCTGGATATTCCATTTTCCGCGTGACGTAGTGCCGACCTTCGGCATGACCGGTACAGGGGCGTCAGGCAATGGCGTCCATTCCCACCGGCCGCTTACAAGAGAAACGGAACTGACAGGCAAAGGGCTGCGTGCAGACAGGGCATTACTGCTCCAGTCCGTAAGCGTGACGGCAATGACCTGCTCGATATGTTCGAGCTTGCCGGTTTCCCGCAGCGCGGACAGCAGGTTAATAAAGGTATTACCGGTTGTCGCTTCGTCGTCAATCAGCACTATCGTTCGCGCGTGCGTAACGCGGCGTCTTTTCTCTTTATCCTCTGGCAGATAAATCAGATGATCGGTGGCGTGGCTATGCTCTTCTTTGAACTCGCAAAGCAGCGTGCCGTCAATCGGGTGACGGGTTGAGGTCAGGTAAACAGATTCGCAGTACTGGCGGCGTACTTCATCAAACACACCCGCACCGAGCCCTACGGCCGTTTCAGCCATTCCGATAAAAAGCACAGGCCCAGCCAGTTTTGCAGGAAACTGGCTGGCAAGCTGCCTGTAGGCCTGCCGCATGACGGAGGGGGCGACGGGAATATGCCTGCCGAGAACTTTACTCACAAACAGGAAGGCTCGCTTCGGGTTGCGCCGCTCGGCGATATCAAACAGGTCTTCGAGCAAGGCGCCATCCTGGTCTCGGGTAACCTGAATCGTACCGGATGAAAGCGAACGGCGATAAATCATTTCTTCGAGGGAGTCCGACATAAAGACGCCTTAATTCAGTCGGTTAGTTAGCGATTGCGGGTATACGATGACATCCGTGATGGATCTCACCGCAACCGAAGAAAAGGCGTTTTTAGCGCTCTGGACCACGGCATTTTTAGTCATCAGACAGAGCTTAAAGGCGGCAAATAATCCGGGAAGGTTTACCCCGCTGTGAAGGGTGTAACCCACTCCACCTGACGGACGCATATTGGTTTCAAGCAGCATGGGGTTGCCATGTACATCGTTCCTTGTCTGAACATTCACCAGCCCGTCGGCCTTCATAAGCCGGGCGCAGCTGCACGCAAGCTCAAAGGCGGAACCTTCGTTTACCAGATACTGGATAGCGCCTTCTTTACGACGCCCTACGGCAGCGAGTATTTCCCCCTTATCTGCAAGAATATCGACGGAAAATTCTGGGCCTGGCAGGTATGGCATCAAAACAAGTGGCTCAAACGACTCACAGGCCGAAGCGGCTGCTACATACTGTTGCGGAGTGACGATGCGATGATCGGGATGATTAAAGACAGCCATGGGCGATGCATTGTCATCAAAACGCCAGAAGCCCATGCCATAAATGCCTGTTATTGGCTTCACGCATACCGCACTGTCAGTAAACGGCGGGGCCGACAGGTAGGCCTGTAATTCTGCAAGCGTGTTGACGCGCCAGGACGGCACGACCGGTAGGCCGTTTTGCATCATAAACTCAGCAAAATTAGCCTTTTCATCCGCCAGGCTAAGCCAGTCAACGCTTGTTGCCCCGGTCGTCAACGTGGCTCCCGTTGACTCAATGGCGGCGCGGTGTTCCTCAAACCATCGGCTACTCCGGCCAGTATGAATATGATGAATACCGTGATGCTGAACGGTGTCTTTAATAAACTGAAGGCGGTTTTCGGTGGTCTGAGGTTCAATCAGCGAATAATCAGCGACAGAGAGTATTTCATTTCTTTCATTACGGTGAGAAGCGAAAAGGGTAATGCAAAATTTATTTGTCTTAGCAAATGAATTGATTCCCTGAATAATATCCCGCTGTGAGGATAGGCCTTCCATTAGCCAAATTTTTCTTTCCACGATTATTTAATTGCCCAGAGCACTATGTAAATAATGACTGGCGGCGAGTCTATGGGCATTGAGGGTGCTTGTCAATCACGCCATCATTAAGTGCTTATTTCTTGGTGAAGTATTATCAGGCTAATGAATAAGAACTGACGAATCGATATTTTGTATATATTACAACGCATAAACAAAGTCTGAATTTTATATGGCGAGGCGTAAAAGAAGTACCAGGGCATATCATCATGATATTATTTTTTATTGCAGTTGATAAACACACTTTCAATTATCCAGGATATAGCCATTTTAAGGAATGAAATATGGTTTCGCTAAGCAAGAATCAGACGGTGTCACTCAGTAAAGAATCTTCATCATTAAGCCAGCTCCAGTTTGGTCTCGGCTGGGATCCGCTAAAGAAAAAGGGCTTTCTTAGCGGTCTATTGGGCGGCAATGCATCGATTGATCTTGATGCTGGCTGCGTATTGATGGATAGCGCCGGAAATACAATTGACACGATCTGGTTCCGCAAACTGGAATCTACCTGCGGAGCAATTGTTCACAGTGGCGATAACCTGGATGGTGTAGGTGACGGAGATGATGAAGTGATTAACGTGAACCTGACCCGCCTGCCTGCAAACGTTGAATACCTTGCATTTACCGTTAACAGCTTCCGTGGTCAGTCTTTCAATGACGTCGAAAATGCCTTCTGCCGCGTGGTCGATCAAACTGGCAAAGAACTGGCTCGTTACAAGCTGACTGAGCAGGGGGCACACACCGGGATCGTTATTTCTTCTCTACGTCGTAACCACGGCAACTGGGATTTCACCGCCCATGGCCATGCGTGTCGCGGCCGCACAATTGATGACATGCATTCCGATATCGTTTCGACGGTTATCCGCTAATGAATCTTACGCCGGGGGGGAACGCCCCCGTCCCAACCCAGGAGTTACGGATCCGGATTGCCTCGGGCGGCCAGGTAGATGCTTCTGCGTTTCGCCTGTACGCAGACGGGAAGGTGAAGGGCGATGCGGACATGGTGTTTTATGGCCAGCCTCGTAACGATGACGGTACCGTCAGCCTGGCCAGTGAGGGCCAATTTTCAACCTTTACCGTTGCGCTCAACCGGCTGAAAGCGGAGGTCCAGAAAATAGCGTTTACCGTGACCTGTGACGGTGGGCAGAAGGTGTCTGATCTTCATCATCTCTCCATCGACGTAGAGCAGGGGGCTGACAGCCTGGCGAGCGGAGCAGTTGACCTGAGCGGCCGGCAGGAAGCAGCCTTAATCCTGGGTGAATTTTATCGTCGTAATAATGACTGGAAATTCCGCTTTGTTGCACAGGGATTCAACGGCGGGCTTAAGCCGCTGGCTGAACATTTCGGTGTAAATGTGGCAGATGATCCTACTCCTGCAGCCCCGACGCCTGCGCCTGTAACCCCTCCGCCAGCAGAAACAAAAATCAGTCTGAGTAAAGTTTCCCTGACTAAAGAAAAGCCTGCCATAAGCCTGACCAAACGGGACAACTTCGGTGAAATCCGGATTAACCTGAACTGGCACCGGGGCAGCAGTCAATCCGGCTTTGGAGGCATGTTCGGCTCCCAGGGTATCGACCTGGATTTGGGGGCCTTTGTTGAGCTTAAGGACGGTTATAAGTCGGTCATTCAGGCGCTGGGTAATGCCTTCGGTGATTATCGCTGTGAACCTTATGTTCAGCTCAAGGGCGATGACCGGACGGGGGATGCGTCAGATGGCGAATGGCTACATATCAATGGCCGTGAATGGAAGCATATCCGCGAAGTGCTGATATACGCCTTCATTTATGAAGGCGTTCCCAGCTGGGACAAGACTGATGGCGTGGTCACCATTCACGTTCCGGAACAACCCCCTATTGAGACCCGGCTAACCGAAGGTGAAAACCGTCGCACATTGTGTGCCATTGCCCGGCTCGTAAACGAAAACGACGCGATTAAAGTCGAGCGTATTAACCAGTACTTCAAAGGTCAGAGCGAAATGGACCGGGCGTTTGGCTGGGGATTTCGCTGGAGCTCCGGTTCTAAATAATACCGCAACAAAGGAAACAAGCATGAGCTTTTTCAACAAAGTTAAGGGGGCCATTAACTCCGGTCGGGACGAACTGACCCGTCAGGTTGGCCGCTATAAAAACAAAAAATTTATGCAGGGCACCGTTGCTGTCTGCGCGCGTATTGCCGTATCCAGTGACGGCGTGAGCTCAGAAGAAAAGCAGAAAATGATGGGCTTTCTTCGCTCTTCTGAAGAGCTGAAGGTTTTCGATACGAATGAGGTGATCGAGTTCTTCAATAAACTGGTTTCAAGCTTCGATTTCGATATGGAGATTGGTAAAGGGGAAACCATGAAATACATCCTGGCACTGAAAGATCAGCCTGAGGCCGCCCAGTTGGCCTTACGTGTTGGTATTGCCGTTGCGAAAAGTGACGGTAACTTCGATCAGGATGAGAAACTTGCCTGCCGCGAGATTGCTATCGCGCTGGGCTTCGAACCGGCTGAATTTGGTCTCTGATCCACATCTCAAAGGGTAAAATAGAGTGTCAACACACATCGGCTTCCCGACTGAAACGGTCGCTGTTTTCATCGCGCTTTCAGTGGGTGCCATCTTTATTGACCTGTTTATGCACCGTGATGATAAGCCGGTTTCCCTGAAAAGCGCGGCGCTTTGGTCCGTGTTTTGGGTTGTCATCGCGATGGCATTTGCCGGTTTCCTCTACATCCATCACGGTGCTGAGGTGGCCAGTCTGTTTGTTACGGGTTATGCACTGGAGAAAGTTCTGTCGGTCGACAACCTGTTTGTCATGATGGCCATTTTCTCCTGGTTCGCGGTACCGGATCGTTATCGCCACCGCGTTTTGTACTGGGGTGTCATCGGTGCCGTTGTCTTCAGGGGCATCTTTGTTGCCATCGGCACCAGCCTGCTGAGCCTGGGACCGTACGTTGAAGTCGTTTTCGCCATCATCGTTGCCTGGACGGCGGTCATGATGCTTAAAAGCGGTGATGACGATGACGAAATCGAGGATTACTCCCAGCATCTGGCTTATCGCATGGTTAAACGTTTCTTCCCCATATGGCCAAAGCTGAGAGGTCATGCCTTCCTGCTGAATCAGAAAGAAGTGGATGGTGAACTGGCGAAGCCTGAAAACAGCGATGTAACCATTGGGCGGGGTAAAAAGGCGGCGCTGTATGCTACCCCACTTTTCCTCTGCGTGGCCGTGGTTGAGCTGTCGGATGTGATGTTTGCGTTTGACTCGGTACCGGCAATCATTGCCGTCAGCCGTGAACCGCTCATCGTCTATAGCGCAATGATGTTCGCTATCCTCGGCCTGCGTACCTTGTACTTCGTCCTTGAGGCTCTGAAACAGTATCTCGTTCACCTGGAGAAGGCCGTCATCGTGCTGCTGTTCTTCATTGCGGCAAAACTGGGCCTCAATGCGACCGACCACATCTGGCATCACGGTTTCAGCATCGCGGCCACAACTAGCCTGTATGTCGTATTAGGCGTTCTGGCGCTGGGTATTATCTCAAGCGTTATGTTCCCGGAGCAGCCTGAACCGGAGGAAAAGGGGAGCTGATTCCCTTAACTGCCAACCTCAACTATTACTAAGCTAAGAGGGTATTTTATGAGTGTATCTCTTTCTAAAGGTGGGAACGTTTCCCTGAGTAAAGCCGCGCCGTCGATGAAAAACGTCCTGGTGGGGCTTGGCTGGGATGCGCGCTCGACTGACGGTCAGGATTTTGACCTTGATGCTTCCGCATTCCTGCTGGCCACTAACGGCAAAGTGCGCGGCGACGCTGATTTCATCTTCTATAACAACCTCACGTCTTCCGACGGATCTGTAACGCACACCGGCGATAACCGTACCGGTGAAGGCGATGGTGATGATGAATCGCTGAAAATCAAACTCGACGCCGTCCCGTCTGACGTAGACAAAATCATTTTCGTGGTGACGATCCATGATGCTGTGGCTCGTCGCCAGAGCTTTGGTCAGGTATCCGGTGCGTTTATCCGCCTGGTTAACGACGACAACCAGAATGAAGTCGCTCGCTACGATCTTACCGAAGATGCGTCAACGGAAACCGCCATGCTGTTTGGCGAGCTGTATCGTCACAACGGTGAGTGGAAATTCCGCGCAGTCGGCCAGGGTTATGCTGGGGGTCTTGCCTCTGTATGCGCCCAGTACGGCATTAATGCGTCTTAATACAACGATATTTTTTCATATCAGGAGCTGGTGGTTCAGCCCTATTTTAACTGTTTGCAGGAGCTAAAAAAATGGCAGTTTCTCTCGTAAAAGGCGGCAATGTATCCCTGACTAAAGAAGCGCCAACCATGAATATTGCGATGGTTGGCCTGGGCTGGGATGCTCGCGTAACTGACGGTCAGGGTTTTGACCTGGACGCTTCAGTATTCGCAGTAGGCGAAGATGGCAAAGTGCTGTCAGATGCCCATTTCATTTTCTTTAATAATAAAACCAGCCCGGATGGCGCGGTAGAGCACCAGGGGGACAACCGTACAGGTGAAGGCGACGGCGATGACGAGCAGGTCAAAATCGATCTGACCAAAGTCTCAGCAGATATCAAAAAACTGGTGTTTGCCGTTACCATCTATGATGCAGAAGCGCGTAAACAAAACTTCGGCATGGTGAGCAACAGCTTCATGCGCGTTTACAACAACGACAACGGCACGGAAATTGCCCGTTTCGATCTGTCTGAAGATGCCTCAACCGAAACCGCTATGGTCTTTGGTGAACTTTATCGCCACGGCGCTGAGTGGAAGTTTAAAGCTGTCGGTCAGGGCTTTGCCGGTGGCCTGGCGGCTCTTGCCTCTCAACACGGCGTCAATATCTAATTAAAGCGTCATTTAACCCCGGCATCATGCCGGGGTTTTTACTTGACGAAATATTATTGTGATTTAGTGAATGTATTCACAAAGCCTGGCTTTACGTCTGAGCTGATATAAACGCTGCACTTTCAAAATAATAAATCATGTGGAAAGTTAATGTGAATTTACAACCCGGACAAAACATTCCGCTTCATAAAATATTGATCAGGCTGAATCTCAATTACTCTGCCAAACCCGGTTTTAAGAGCGAAATAGATACCTGCCTGTTCCTGCTCAATGCTCAGGGAAAAGTAACGGGCGATGCCGGTTTTATTTTTTAT
>DWRP01000016.1:0-74366 GCA_018231245.1 Gorgopas trochilus
TGCGAAGCACCGATTTCATGGCGGGCCGCGGGGATTGACAAGGGGGCCGCGGTGGCCCCCTTGTCACGTTCACGGGTAATGAACGTGTTGTGTTCTGCGGATATTGAGGTGAACGGAACGCTCCACCGCATTTTACTGACGCGATTAATTCAAACGCACCGGCATACCGGAACGGTTCTGAACCGCCTGGTCAACAATCGTCGTCTCGACGTCAGCCTGAGACGTCACGGCCTGCACCGCGCTGTTCAGCGTCACCGGCACGATTTCGTTGTTGTTGATCTGGTCTTCGCTGGTGGACAGCGGGTTGTGCACCTCAATGTAGCGGCTACCGTCCGGTTCAGAGGTCGCTTTCACCGGTTCATTGATGAACTGCACGCGCGTACCGACCGGCACGTTGTCGAACAGGAACTTGATGTCTTCGTTGCGCAGACGCACGCAGCCGTGGCTGACGCGCAGGCCGATACCGAAGTTGGCGTTGGTGCCGTGGATAGCGTACAGACGGCCAATGTACAGCGCGTACAGGCCCATCGGGTTGTCCGGGCCAGCAGGAACTACCGCTGGCAGCGGCTCGCCCGCCGCGATGTATTCCGCGTGCATTTTGGCCGTTGGCGTCCAGGTTGGGCCCGCTTTCTTGCGCTCCACTTTGGTGGTCCAGTTCAGCGGGGTATCTTTACCCAACTGGCCGATACCGATTGGCAGCACGATCACGGTATTGGTGCCTTTCGGGTAGTAGTACAAGCGCATTTCGGCGCTGTTGATCACGATACCTTCATGAACGGTATCCGGCAGGATCAGTTGCTGAGGAATATTCAGCACGGTCCCCGCTTTAGGCAGGTACGGGTCAACGCCCGGGTTCGCTTCCAGCATGTTGGACAGACCGAGCTGATACTGCGCGGCAAAATACTCCAGCGGCTGGGTGTTGCCTTCCGGCACCGTCACCACCTGGTTTTCACCTACCAGACGGCTTCCGTCTGTCGGCAGAGGATACGTTACCGCAGAAGCGGTTTTGCAAAAACCTACTACGGCTAACGCCGCCGCAAAAAGCGTTGTTAATTTCATGTTCATGTTATGCGAGGTATCTTTGCCACTCTGGCGGTTAGTTGAGAAGTCTGAATCTGTGATGGGAGCGCATTATATGTGCATTCCTGCCCACAGGGAATTCAGATGTGTACGAAATCACATTTTTTTCGAATTTGTTAAAGTTTAGTGGATGGCTGCAACACGGGATCTCATTTCGGAATTGTGGCATAATGCCGCGTTTATCACACTTTTCGCAGGAATCTCCCCGTGTTAGTTACCAGCAACGTCACTATGCAGTTTGGCAGTAAGCCGCTGTTCGAAAACATTTCCGTCAAATTTGGCGGCGGCAACCGTTACGGCCTGATTGGCGCCAACGGTAGCGGTAAATCCACCTTTATGAAAATCCTCGGCGGCGACCTGGAGCCGACGCTCGGCAACGTGTCGCTCGATCCTAACGAGCGCATCGGTAAGCTGCGTCAGGATCAGTTCGCCTTCGAAGAGTTTACCGTGCTCGACACGGTGATCATGGGGCACGGCGAGCTGTGGGAAGTGAAGCAGGAGCGCGATCGCATCTACGCGCTGGCTGAAATGAGCGAAGAGGATGGCTACAAGGTCGCCGACCTGGAAACGCAGTACGGCGAAATGGACGGTTACTCTGCGGAAGCGCGTGCGGGCGAGCTGCTGCTGGGCGTGGGCATTCCGGTTGAACAGCACTACGGGCCGATGAGCGAAGTAGCGCCGGGCTGGAAGCTGCGCGTTTTGCTGGCGCAGGCGCTGTTCTCGAACCCGGACATTCTGCTGCTCGATGAACCGACGAACAACCTGGACATCGACACCATCCGCTGGCTGGAGCAGACGCTGAACGACCGCGACAGCACCATGATCATCATCTCGCACGACCGTCACTTCCTGAACATGGTCTGTACGCACATGGCGGATCTGGACTACGGCGAGCTGCGCGTGTACCCGGGCAACTACGACGAATACATGACGGCGGCGACCCAGGCGCGCGAGCGTCTGCTGGCCGACAACGCCAAGAAAAAAGCGCAGATCGCGGACCTGCAGTCCTTCGTCAGCCGCTTCAGCGCTAACGCCTCTAAATCGCGTCAGGCAACCTCGCGTGCGCGTCAGATTGATAAAATCAAGCTGGAAGAGGTTAAAGCCTCCAGCCGTCAGAACCCGTTCATCCGCTTCGAGCAGGACAAGAAGCTGTTCCGTAACGCGCTGGAAGTGGAAGCCCTTACCAAAGGCTTCGATGAAGGCCCGCTGTTTAAAAACTTCAACCTGCTGCTGGAAGTGGGCGAGAAGATTGCCATTCTGGGTGCCAACGGCGTGGGTAAATCTACCATGCTGAAAACCTTGGTCGGCGAACTGCAGCCGGACACCGGTACCGTTAAATGGTCCGAGAACGCGCAGATTGGCTACTACGCGCAGGACCACGAGTACGAGTTTGAAAACGATCTGACCGTCTTTGACTGGATGAGCCAGTGGAAGCAGGAAGGCGACGACGAGCAGGCGGTGCGCAGCATTCTGGGCCGTCTGCTGTTTAGCCAGGACGACATCAAAAAGCCTGCTAAAGTGCTCTCCGGTGGTGAAAAAGGCCGCATGCTGTTCGGCAAGCTGATGATGGAAAAACCGAATATCCTGGTAATGGATGAACCCACAAACCACCTGGATATGGAATCGATCGAATCGCTGAACATGGCGCTGGAGATGTACCAGGGCACGCTGATCTTCGTTTCTCATGACCGTGAGTTCGTCAGCTCGCTGGCGACCCGCGTGATTGAAATTACGCCAGAGCGCGTGGTGGACTTCACCGGTAACTATGAAGATTACCTGCGCAGCAAAGGTATCGAGGGCTAATTTCCCGTCGTCTTTCACGCTGCAGATGCGTTGGCTTGACCTGTTCACCCCGGTCACTTACTTATGTAAGCTCCCGGGGATTCACAGGTTTGCCGCCTTCCTGCAGCGCGAAATACTTAGGGAAAGGGGGCGTGCCTTTATTCCCTCTCCCCGTGGGAGAGGGTCAGGGTGAGGGCATCAGGCCGCACTACACCACCCACTCATCTCCTTCAACTCCGTTTACCAGCAGCTTACGTTTTTCCCCCGCCGGTAACGACACCTTCAGCGTTTTCCATACCGGACGATAGTCGCCGCGCGCGTTCACCTTCAGGCTGATGGTTGCGCCGTCGCACGCCATTTCCCACGCTACCCACAGCGCGTTGCCGTGCTGGTAGCCCCAGCTCTCGCCGTCGTCTTCAAACAGCAGGCCGGACGTGGTGCCGACCCCTTTCACCGGGAACAGCTTCAGCTCGCGGGTATCGTCTTTTTCAGCGCTCACGTGCGTAATGCGCTCGCTCAGCGGCAGGCCCGCACCGGCGCGCACCAGCAGCGGCAGCTTTTCCAGCGGCGCGTCGCGCGTAATCCACTGGCCGCCGGAGAACCACTCGTGGGTGTAAAAATCGTACCAGCCGGTTTCGTTATCCGGCAGCCAGACGCGGCGCTCGCGCTGCCCGGCTTCAACGACGCTCGCCACCAGCAGGTCGCGGCCCAGCTGGAAATCATCGCACTCTTCAAACGTCTGCGCGTCGTGCTCGTGGTCGAGGAAGGTCGGGCGCAGCATCGGCTCGTCGTCGGCGTGCGCCTGCCAGAGCAGGGTGTACAGATACGGCAGCAGGCGGTAGCGCAGCTCAATCGCGCCGCGAATGGCAGGCGTCACGCCGGGATACATCCACGGCTCGTTCACGGTGCAATCATCGTTCCACGAGTGAATGGTAAAGCGCGGATGCATCACGCCGTTCTGCACCCAGCGCACGAACAGCTCGGCGTCCGGCTTATCGCCCGAGAAGCCGCCAACGTCGTGCCCGACGTTGAACAGGCCGGACAGGCTCATCCCCAGCCCCATGCGGGTGTTGTAGCGCAGCGTCTCCCAGCTGGTGCGGTTATCGCCGCTCCAGGTCTGAACGTAGCGCTGCATCCCCGCGCAGCCGGAGCGGGAAATTAAGTATGGACGCTTCTGCGGCGCAAAGCGCTGCTGCGCTTCCAGCGAGGCGCGCATCATCAGCAGCGGCATCACCGGGCGGATGTGCTTGATGGCGATCTCCTGACCGAAGCCGAAGCAGCGCGCTTCGCCGTCCCACACCTCAAACTCGTTGTTGTCGTTCCAGGTAGAATCGATGCCCATCTCCAGCAGCTGCGTGGTGACGCCTTCCTGCCACCAGGCGATGGTCTGCGGGTTGGTAAAGTCGAGATTCGAGCCTTCGTCGTCCCAGAAGCTGGAGCGCTCCGGCGCATCGGTTTCTGAATCACGGATAAACAACCCTTTTTCCGCCACCTCGCCATAGCGCGGGTGATCCTGCAGCAGGCACGGCTTGATGTTGGCGGCAAGCTTCAGCCCGGCGTCGTGGAAGGCCTGGCTCATCACCTTCGGCTGCGGCACCTTGTCGTAGTTCCAGTTAAAAACGTAGCGCTTGCCGTTGATCGAGGTATAGCCGGAAGAGAGCTGGAACGAGTCGCACGGGATGGCGTGCTCTTCGCACAGGCGAATGAAGTTCATCAGCTGGTTCTGCGCGTCCGGCGCGTCGGTGTAGTGCATGGTCGAGCCGCTGTAGCCCAGGCTCCACTTCGGCCCGAACAGCGTTTTCCCGGTCAGGCGCACGAAGGCCTTGGTGACGTCCAGCGCGCGCCTGCCGGTAAAGATGTAGTAATCGATGTCGCCCGCTTCCGCCTGCCAGCGGCGGTAGGCGGTGTGGTAGTTGTCGATTTCGTTGCCCAGGTCCAGCCAGCAGCTGCTGAGGTTGTCGTAAAACAGGCCGTAGCTCACGTCGTCGCGGCGGGTGAGGGTGAACGGAATATGCTTGTAGAGCGGATCGGTGCTGGCGGCGTTGTAGCCCATCGCGTCGAGGTTACGCATCTCGTAGCGTTTGCCGTTGCGCTGCAGGTCGCCCGCTTTCTCGCCCAGGCCATAAAAACGCTCGTCCCTGCGGCGGCTCAGGTAGTGCGCCACGCCGTCGCCGTGGGCGTTCAGCAGGTAGGCGCTGGTCGGGCGATCGTTGACCAGCGGCTGCCACTCGCCCGCGTCGTTGCGATAGTGCCACTCCAGCCACAGCGGCTGGTGGACGGTAACGCGCAGGTTTTCGGTTTCTACCCTCAGCACGCCGTCGCGCTGCGTCAGCGTCCAGGCAGGGCAGGTGAAGCCGCTCAGGTCGTCGCGGCGGCGGCCTTCCCACGGCACGTCCTTATCCGGCGCGATGCTCCAGGTGCGATCCAGCGCCAGCTCGCCCCTGCGCTTGATCAGCACGCGGAACAGGTTCTCTTCCAGCACGTACAGGCACAGGCGGTGCTGGTTGTCGACCAGCAGCTCAAGATGGTTTGCCGACTGCTTATCAACGGTCCAGTTTTTCAAGGTTTTCATAGGTTATACATCCACTATCAGGCGCGCTTGGCGCGGCGTTCAGCAATAAATGCCACCAGGAAGACGGCGCCAATCAGGTCAAAGAAGCCCATGGCGATAAAGAGCGGGTTAAAGCCGATTTTGTCGGCGGTGACCCCAATCAAAAGGGAGAACAGGAAGCTGGCGATCCACGCCGCCGAGCCGCGCATGCCGTTGACGGTCGCCATCTGGCCTTTGTCGAACGACTCCACGACCAGCGCGCTGAGCATGCAGGAGATGATCTGGTGCCCGAAGCCGCCGATGGAGATCAGCACGATGGTGATATACGGGTCGCGGGTAACCGCCACGATGCCCAGCGAAATCATCAGGAACGCGCCGGTGACGGAGCTGGCGACCACCGAGTTCACGCGGGAGCAGCCGAACCAGCGGGTGTAGAGGCGCGTCAGGTAGCCGCTCGCCACGCTGCCGAGGTCGGCGGCGAGGAACGGCAGCCAGGCGAACATCGCAATCTGCTTCAGGTCCATGCCGTGCTCTTTTGCCAGATAGAGCGGCACCCAGAAGCTCAGCACCGCCCAGGCCGGTTCCGCCATAAAGGCCGGAATGGCGATACCGTAAAAGCGTTTGTTTTTCGATACGGTTTTCAGCGCGGTGAGGAAGGGCAGCTTGACCGCGGGCGGCTCGTTATCCTGCTTGATAAACGCCAGCTCGTCCTTGCCGAGGTTCGGGTGCTGCTCCGGGTTGTGGTAGAAGATCCACCACAGGGCCACCCACAGCAGCGCCAGCACGCCGGTGAACATAAACGCGCCCTGCCAGCCGAAGGAGGCGTGGGCAAAGTAGATGATTGGCGGGGCCAGCATCGCCCCGATGGAGAAGCCGACGCCCGCCCAGCCCGCGGCGACGGGACGCTCGGATTTCGGGAACCATTCACCGATGGTTTTGGCGTTAGCGGGCGTTGCGGCGGCCTCCGACGCGCCCATAAAGAAGCGCAGGATCGCGAGGTGCAGCCAGGTTCCGGCGCCCGCGTGGAAGATACACATCAGCGCCCAGATCCCGGCGCAGACCATAAAGCCGATCTTCAGGCCAATCACGTCAATCAGCCAGCCGCACAGGGGCTGGAAAATGGTGTAGGCAATCTGGAACGCGCCGACGATCCAGGAGTACTGCTCGGTAGTGATCCCAAGGCTCTCTTTCAGCTCCGGCGCGAGGATGCCCAGCGAGTTGCGGGTGATGTAGTTCACGGTCACGCCGAGTAAAAACAGCACCAGCACGTACCAGCGAAGGTTTTTTATAACGCGGCGGGTTTTGCTTGCCGCAAGAGGTGTATTGATGTCCTGACTCATTTTGATCTCCACAAGACGGACGGCAGGATAGAGAAAGTAAGTTGTCACACACATTTTTATATTTCGCTGAATGGCAACGGTTTTATGCATTAAACCTGTTATACCAATTTAGTGCTTGCTGTGTGATAACTGCACAGTAGGGGAGAAAGTGGCTGGACAACAGGGGATTTTATGCAAAACTTTTCATGATCCTTTGTGATTGATCGTTCGTGGGCTCAGGAGCTAAGTTATTGAGCATTCGCGGCGATATGAAAAAATTTTCACGAGACAACCGGAGCCAGATCACAAAATGGATAAAAGGCTAAAAATCACCCAGATTGCTGAACGCACGCAGCTGTCGATCAGCACCGTTTCGCGCGTGCTGGCGGGCAAAGCCAATACCAGCGAACGTGCGCGGGCGAAAGTGCTGGCCTGCGCGCGGGAGCTGGGCGTGATGGACGGCATGGCAGCGGGGCGGCTGCTGCTCAACAGCCTGGTGGTCTTCGCGCCGCAGCGGGCCTTTGACGAGCGGTCCGACATCTTTTACTACCGCGTGATCCAGAGCGTGGGCAAGGCGCTGGCCTCGCACGAGGTGCGCCTGCGCTACTGCGCGCTGGAGGAAAACGACGGCGACGCGCAGCTGTTTCTGACGCGCATGAACGAGCCGGATACCCAGGCCGCCATTCTGCTGGGCATTGACGATCCGCACATTCACGATCTGGCGGTGGACGTCGGCAAGCCGTGCATGCTCATCAACTGCCGCGATCGGCATATGCGTCTGCCCGCCGTCGCGCCGGATCACCGTTCTATTGGCGAGAGAGCGGCGGAGTATCTGTTCGAGATGGGGCATCGCGAGGTGATGACCGTGCTTTGTCTGCGGCGCTATACCATGGAGCTGCGCCTGTCGGGGATCCGCGATGCGTGGCGCACGCATAACCTGAGCTTCGACGACAAACGCGATCTGCTGGAGGTGCAAAGCTTCAGCGCGAAAGAGAGCGAACGCGCGGTCAGCGAATGGCTCGGGCAGCGGCAGGGAAAAGAGTTACCCACGGCGTTTCTGGTCGGCGGCGATTTTATGGCGGCGGGCGCGATCAGCGCGCTGCAACGTCACGGGCTGCGGGTTCCGCAGGATGTCTCGGTGATGAGCATCGACGGGTTTAACCTGGCGGCGATTCAGGACGTGCCGCTGACCGCGGTGCTGGTCCCGCGCGACGAGCTGGGCACCGAAGCGGTCTACATGCTCCAGCAGCGGCTGATGCGCCCGGACGCGCCGGTGGGCACACTGTTGCTGAACGGCACGCTGGCGGTGCGGGAGTCGGTACGGCGGATACGTCAGGGGAAACGACGCACCGCCGTTGAGCGTGAAGGGCTGTACGACGATTAGGCCATGCCCAGCGCCCGTTTGCCGTGGATGTTCAGGTCGTTCACGGTGAAGCGGTCCTGCCAGGCGGTTTCATAATCCTCACGCGGGAAATCCCCCGGCGACGCTCCGGCCTCCAGCGCTTCCTTAACCTTCTTCGCGTAGGCGAGATTTTTCTCGCACATCGGCGCGGCCGGAATATACATCACGTTCCCCCAGCCCTGCTGGTTTTCCACCGGCGCCACGGAGTGGATGACGTCGCAGTGCCACCAGACCGAATCGCCCGCGTCCAGCGCCGGAATGCTGGTCAGCGCCTCAATGAGCAGCGGGTGCCACTTCTCGGAAATCGGCAGCACGCGCCCCGGCGCGACGCCGCACAGCTCGTCTTCCGGCACGTCGTCCAGCAGCGGGCGCAGCAGAATATAGGCCATCGCTTCCGGGATCGGCACCACGTGCAGCAGGCCCTGACCGGGGATCATGTCCGACAGCGCCGTCCAGCCCTGGAAGGTGCGGAACACCGAGCATTTGGTGGTGTTCTCCACGGTGTACTCTTCCACTTCGGTACGGTGCGCCGCGTTCCACGGATCGTATCGCTCAACGTTGCCGTCAAAGACGCGGGCGAAAACCTGCTGATACGCCGGAAGCAGCCAGCGCTCCAGCGCGCCGGAGTCGGTATGCGCCCCCAGCCCTTTCGAGGTCGTTCCCGGTGGGCGGCGGCGGATGCGGTCCGGATAAATCACGCTCACGTCCGGGTTGAACCACTGCTTGCCGTTGCTTTCGAACGTCCACAAGCGGTTCAGGAACGATTGCACCTGGGCCATCTCTTCGCTCTGGCGCGCCTGCATCTGCGCCTGCGACCAGTAGATCGGGTAAATTTCAGGGCGCGAGGCCGTCAGCGTGCCGAAGAAGTTATCGCCCGGGCCTTTGTACACCTCGTCGAACCTGTTCAGATCGAGGTAGTCGAGCATCGACCGATCCCACGCCAGCGCCTGCTCGCGCGGGAAGTGGCCCTTGATCACCGCGCAGCCGCGGCGCTTAACCGCGTCGCGCTGCCCGGCGGTGATGCGGCCGTTTTTCACGTCCGCAAACGGAATCACCGGCCAGACGTCCTGCCCTTTGTTTTTCAGCGCGTTGATCTCCGCCACGCGGGTGGCAATCTTATCGCTGAGCCTGTCGAACACCGCCTGCACGTCGCCGATCTGCGCCCGCAGCTCGCGCTTCATCTGACGGATTGCCGCCTTGTGGTCCGCAGGCAATGTTTCACTGGTAAACGTCATCGTCATAACCGCCTCGCATCTTTCATTCGAAAGTAAAAGTGTCTACAAACGATACTTTAAGTTAAAAATAAGTTAATGCAAGTTTAAAAACTTGATGGGAAGCACAGGATGGAAAAAGAGTGAAGCGCCGGAGCGGGGCTCCGGCTGGAAAGGGGTCAGGCGTCGAACGGGGAATGGTTGTCGAGCACGGCCTGAATGACGTTCAGCGCGCCCTGATGGTTGTTGTCGTCGGTGCCGTAGCGGCTGATTTCTTTGATGCTCTCTGCCGCGTTGCCCATGGCAAAGGAGTATTTCACCAGCTTCAGCATTTCCGCATCGTTGCCGCTGTCGCCGATCGCCACGCATTCCTGCGGGGAGACGTTCCAGCGCTTGAGCAGGCGGCTGATGCCGTTGGCTTTGTGCAGGCCGGGAATAATCAAATCGACAAAGCCAAAGCCGCTGGTCACCGGCTTCATAATGCCGTCGAGCGAAACGTGCAGCTTGTCGACGAGGTTCGGGATATCGCTGTCCGGCAGGTTCAGGGAGAACTTGAACAGCACGTCGTCGATTTCTCGGTAGTCGCCGATCCGCTTTAAGCGGTGATAGTGTTTCGCCATCAGCGCCACAAACTCGTCGGGCGCCTGGTCGCTGACGTAGGCGCTTTCCAGCCCGCAGGCCACGAAGTTCAGCCCTTTATCCTTGAGCAGTTCGCCAATCACGATCTGCGACTCGTGCTTCGTCAGCTCGCCGTGGAAAATCTGCTCGCCGCGATCGAACACCAGCGCGCCGTTTTCCGCCACGAAGGAGATCTGCGCTTTAAGTTCCGGGAAGAAGGAGATGAGCTGGTAATACTGGTTGCCGCTGGCGACAACAAACTCAATATTGCGCGCCTTGAGCTGCGCGAACTGTGCCTGGAAGCGGTCGCGATCGTACTGCTTGGCATCATCTAGGAAAGTACCGTCCATATCGGTGACGATTACTTTAACGGTCATACTGCGCTCCTGGGTCACTGCGTTTTGAAACATTCTAATAACAAGGTGACGGGGAGCACAAATATATTTCGAATGAAAGTCAAAAAGCCGGGTGGCGGCTACGCCTGACCCGGCCTACGAAGAGGTTTTGTAGGCCCGGTAAGCGCAGCGCCACCGGGCGGTTTTTTTAAAGCGTATGCTCAGTACGGGCGATGATATCGTCCTGCGCGTCCGGCGACAGGGCGGTGAAGAACGCCGAGTAGCCCGCCACGCGGACCACCAGATCGCGATACTGGTCCGGGTGCTTCTTCGCGTCTAAAAGCGTTTCGCGCGACACGATGTTGTACTGAATGTGCCAGCCCTTATGCACCTCGAAGAAGGTGCGCAGCAGCACCATCAGCTTCTGGCGGTCGCCGTCGTTTTCCAGCGTTGACGGGTTCAGCTTCTGGTTCAGCAATACGCCGCCGAGAATGGCCTCGGTCGGCAGCTTGCCCACGGAGCCAATGACCGCCGTCGGGCCGAGATGGTCGGTGCCGGATGACGGGCTTGCGCCTTCGGCCAGCGGGGTATATGCCTTACGACCGTCCGGCGTTGCCATCGTCGCCGCGCCAAACGGCACGTTGGCGGAGATAGACGACGTGCCCGCATAGTAATTACCGCCAATCGGGCCGCGGCCGTAGCGCGGGTTGTGGTACTGCTTCAGCTCTTCGATGTAGGTTTGATAGGCGCGCGCCAGCAGGAGATCCACGCTGTCGTCGTCGTTACCGTACTTCGGCGCGCCGTTGATCAGGCGCTGGCGCAGCTGCTCGTGGGTCAGGCCCTCATAGTCATCGGCGAGCGCCGCCGCCAGCTGCTGCTGGCCAATCGCGCCCTGTTCGAAGACCAGCTTCTTCACCGCCGCCAGGCTGTTGCCGAGGTTAGCGATACCGACCTGCAGGCCGGAGACCCAGTCGTACTTCGCGCCGCCCTGCTTGATGCTTTTCGCGCGCTCAATGCAGTCGTCCACCAGCGCGGAGCAGAGAATGTCGTGCACGTTCTCCTCCAGCATGGTGTCCACCACGTACTCGATTTCGATGGATTTGCGGGTGTAGTAGCGGATCTGGGTATCCCAGGCGGCCATTACCTCGTCGAAGTTATCGAAATTGCCCGCGGAGAGCGCTTTCTCCTGCGGCAGGAACACCTTGCCGCTGGTGGCGTCGCGTCCGCCTTCCATCGCCGCGAGCATCACGCGGGCGAAGTTGATGAAGCTCATGCCGGTGCAGCGGTAGCCCCACTTGCCGCCGACGGCGGTTTCGATGCAACCGATCGCCGCATAGTCGTAGGCGTCGTCTTTCTCCACGCCGAGCTTGATAAATTCCGGGATCACGATTTCATCGTTGTTGAACGCCGGCATGCCGAAGCCGCAGCGGATCACCTGCACGCAGGCGTCGAGGAAGTCGTTGCTCATGCCCGCGTGGTAGCGCACGCTCAGGTTCGGCTGGGTGGAACGCAGGCGGCCGCAGGATTCCAGAATCGCGTAGGAGAGCGGGTTCACCGCGTCCATCGGCTCGCCGTTCACCAGCTTCTGGCCGCCAATCGTGACGTTCTGATACAGCGGGCTGCCCGCCGAGGCCTTGGAGTGCGAGCCGGAGCGGATTTTGTTCACTTCCAGCAGCTTCAGCCAGCAGCTGTGCAGCAGCTCGATGGCGTGCTCGCGGTCGAGGCTCTGGTTCAGCTCCACGTCGCGGCGGTAGAACGGATAGAGGTACTGGTCCATGCGGGCGAACGACACGGAGTGGCCGTTGGACTCAATCTGCAGGATCAGCTGGATGAAGTAGCACAGCTGCAGCGCCTGCCAGAAGGTTTTCGGCGGCTCGTGGGCAATCACGTCGCAGTTTTCCGCCATCGCCAGCAGCTCGTCGCGGCGGCTTTCGCGGGTCTCTGCTGACGCCATTTCGCGCGCCAGATCGGCAAAGCGCGTGATGTGCAGGCTCACCGCCTCGAGCACGATATCGATCGCCTTCAGGAACTGGTCGCCGTGCAGGTCTTCCAGCACCGTCAGGTTGATGCGCGAGCGGCGTTCGGCCACCTTCGCGCGCAGGCCGTCGAGGCCCATTTCCAGCACCAGCGGGAAGTTGACCGCCAGGTGCGCGTCGCCGGAGGTCATGTTGCCTTCGGCTTTGATAATGCCGGTTTCCAGCAGCCCTTTTTGCTCGTCGGTGAACATGCCGTAGCAGCGGTCCTGCACGGTCTGGCCGCGCCACCACGGGCAGATGTCATGCAGCACGCGCTTGTTCTCTTCGCTCACGGCAAAACCTGCGCCCGGGCGATCCGCCAGATCGTCGATCTCTTTTTCAATCCACGACACGGTGTATTCCGGGAAGATCGGCGCGGCGCGCACTTCGCTGGCCTGGTTACCGATAATCAGCTCGTCGTGCTTAATCCAGATGGTGCGGTTCGCCAGGTGATGGGCCAGCGCCAGCGCGCGGCGCACCGGGATCGGCTTGTCCAGGTGCTGCTGGTACATTTCGGTGTAGTGCTGCGCGCGCTCGGTACAGACCGGCGGCTTAACGATGTGCACCAGGGCCATTTTGTGCGCTTTAATGCGCTCGCTGAGCGTGTTGAGATTCAAAGTCGTCATCAGTTTATCCTCGTAAGGTCGCGGTTAGCCCTTTCTGGCAGGCGTACGTCTGGGCAAAGTCCAGTATTTCCGGGCTATCCAGCGGTTTATCAGGGGCAGAGTAAGGTTGGCCGAGCAGGGTGTATTTGTTCATGCCCAGCGTGTGGTACGGCAGAAAATGAATATCGTGTACGTTGAGTTCGTCCGCCGCGAAGTTGGTAATGGCGGTCACGGCGGCTTCATCGGCGTTAAAGCCCTGAATGAGCGGCACGCGGATGGTGATCTTTTTCCCGGCGGCGGCCAGGCGCCTGAGGTTTTCCAGGATGCGCTTTGCCGAGCCGTCGGTCCACTGTTTGAACACTTCAGGATCAACGTGTTTCAGGTCGGCGAGGAACAGATCGACATACGGCAATGACGGTTCGATGTAGTGCCACGGCACGTGCAGGCAGGTTTCAACGGCATTATGAATGCCCTGTTCATGGCTGGCCTTGAACAGGTCGTGCGCCAGCTCGGGGTTCATAAACGGCTCGCCGCCGGAGAGCGTCAGCCCGCCGCCGCTGCGGTCGTAAAAAGGCTTGTCGCGCAGCACGGTTGCCATAATCTCGGCGACGGGTTTTTCTTCGCCGCAGACGGTGAGCGCCTGCGTCGGGCAGCAGGGGGTGAGGGCGTTCAGCGCGTCGTCGTTCAGCTTTTCGCGGTGGATCACCAGCCCGTTCAGCGTACGTTCAACCACGCCCGGCGCGGCCTGCTGGCACAGGTCGCAGCCGTCAAGGCACAGGCGCGCGTCAAACAGCACATCCCGGGTGCGGGAGCGGCTTTCCGGGTTCTGACACCAGTGGCAGCCCAGCGAGCAGCCTTTCAGGAAGACTACGGTGCGGATGCCGGGACCGTCGTGGGTGGAGTAACGCTGAATGTTGAAGATCATAATTTCGCCTCTAGTGTTGCGTATGAAGATTAAATTACTTTCGAATGAAAGTTATCTTGATATGGGTCAACTCTTGAGCGGGTTTTGCCGTGATAGGGTTAGCGCAGGCTAATTTTGAGGATCACATCATGGAACTTTATCTGGATACATCTGACGTTGCGGCGGTGAAAAAGCTGGCGCGGATCTTCCCGCTGGCAGGCGTAACGACTAACCCAAGCATCGTGGCGGCGGGTAAAAAGCCGCTGGACGTGCTGCTGCCGGAGCTGCAAGACGCGCTCGGCGGTAAAGGCCGCCTGTTTGCGCAGGTTATGGCGAGCAGCGCCGAAGGCATGGTCGAAGACGCGCGCAAGCTGCGCGCGATTATCAGCGATCTGGTGGTGAAAGTGCCGGTCACGGCGGAAGGCCTGGCGGCGATCAAAATGCTGAAAGCGGAAGGGATCCCAACGCTGGGCACCGCCGTTTACGGCGCGGCGCAGGGGATGCTCTCCGCGCTGGCGGGGGCCGAGTACGTTGCCCCTTACGTTAACCGCGTGGACGCGCAGGGCGGAGACGGGATCCAGACGGTGGTGGAATTGCAGCAGCTGCTGACCCTGCACGCGCCGCAGTCAAAAGTGCTGGCTGCCAGCTTCAAAACCCCGCGCCAGGCGCTTGACTGCCTGCTGGCAGGCTGCGAGTCCATCACGCTGCCGCTGGACGTGGCGCAGCAGTTCATCACGTCACCCGCCGTCGACGCGGCGATCGTGAAGTTTGAGCAGGACTGGCAGGGAGCGTTTGGACGGACGTCGATTTGACGCTGTTGCCGGGTGGCGCTGACGCTTACCCGGCCTACGATTTTCTCCCTCTCCCTGTGTGAGAGGGCTGGGGTGAGGGCATCAGGCCGCGACGCGGTTTAACCTCCGCACACCTCGCACCCCGGATTGCGCATCAGCTTCATCTCGCGGAACTGGCAGGTCATCGCGTCGTACATCACGATTTTCCCCGCGGCGGGCGTGCCGTAATGCGCCAGCACCTTGATCGCTTCCATCGCCTGCAGCGACCCAATCACGCCGACCAGGGGCGCCATCACGCCCGCCTCCACGCAGGTTAATGCATTCTCGCCGAACAGGCGGCTCAGGCAGCGGTAGCAGGGTTCGCCCGCAGCGTAGGTGAAGACGCTGACCTGCCCCTCCATGCGGATGGCGGCACCGGAAACCAGCGGCGTTTTATGGGCGAAACAGCCGGCGTTAAGCTGCTGGCGAATGGCGACGTTGTCGGTGCAGTCCAGCACCAGATCGTGCCGCGCAATCTGCTCGCCGAGCGCCGCGTCGTCCAGCATGGCGTCAATGAGCGTGAGCTGAACGTTGGGATTGATGCGCGCCAGCGTCGCGCAGGCGGATTCAACCTTCGGCTGGCCGACGGTCGCATCGCTGTGCAGCGTCTGGCGCTGCAGGTTGGACACCGACACCGTGTCAAAATCCAGCAGCGTCATGCGGCCCACGCCCGCCGCGGCGAGATACTGCGCCGCCGCGCAGCCCAGCCCGCCGAGCCCGACCACCAGCACGTTCGCCGCCTTCAGCGCTTCCTGGCCTTCGAAGTCAAAACCGCGCAGCACGATCTGGCGGTTATAGCGCATCATCTCCCGATCGCTCAGCTCAACCGTCATCTCAGCCTCCGAACAGGTGGTTAAAGGCTTCCACCTCAACCCATTCGCCGGCTTCCACATTGCCGCGCTCGCGCTCCAGCACGATGAAGCAGTTGCCCTGGCTGAAGGAGCTGAAAATGTGCGAGCCCTGGTGGCCGGTGGTGCTCACTTCCAGCTCGCCGTCGGCGCTGCGCGTTAAAATACCGCGCTGGAAATCAAGGCGACCCGGGGATTTCTTGAGGCGCGTGGCCGCGCGCGCGCGCTGGCGGGCGGGAAGCGGGCTGGCGCGGTTGCCGGAAAGCGTCGCCAGCAGCGGCTGCACCAGCTGGTAGAAGGTGAGGGCAGCGGAGACCGGATTTCCCGGCAGGCCGCAGAACCAGCTGTTGGCCAGCTTGCCGAAGGCGAACGGTTTGCCCGGCTTAATCGCCAGCTTCCAGAAGGCGATTTCGCCCAGCTCGTCGAGAATGGTTTTGGTGTAATCCGCTTCGCCCACCGAGACGCCGCCGGAACTGATCACCACGTCCGCGGATTTGTCCGCCTCGATAAAGGCGGCGCGCAGCTTGTCCGGATCGTCAGGAATAATGCCAAGGTTAATCACCTCGCAGCCCAGCTGCTCAAGCATCAGGTGCACCGCCAGGCGGTTGGTGTCGTAAATCTGGCCGTCCTTCAGCGGCTGGCCCGGAAGCTGGAGTTCATCGCCCGTTGAGAAGACCGCGACCCGCACCCGGCGGATAACGTCAACCTCAGGGATGCCGAGCGACGCCAGCACCGGGAGCTCGGCGACGGTCAGCTTCTGCCCGGCGGCAAAGACGGTCGCGCCGAGGGTGATATCTTCCCCCACGCGGCGAATGTTCTGGCCCTGTTTAACCTCAGCGGCAAAACGCACGCCGCCGTCGGTTTGTTCGGTCTCTTCCTGCATCACCACCGCGTCGCAGCCCGCCGGAACCGGCGCGCCGGTCATAATGCGCACGCAGGTGCCCGCTGGCCACTCACCGCTGAACGGCTGGCCCGCAAAGGCTTTTCCCGCCACCGGCAGCGGCTGCCCCGCCTGAAGATCCGCCAGGCGCACCGCGTAACCGTCCATGGCCGAGTTATCAAACCCCGGCACGTTCAGCGGCGAAACGATATCGCGGGCGGCTATGCGGCCAAAGCAGCGCGCCAGCGGCAGCGTTTCGCGGTCGTGCAGTGGGGAAATGCGGTCAAGCATCTGCGTCAGCGCCGCCTCAAGCGGCATCAGTCCGGGGGTAAAATCCATGGGGGCTCCTGCGGAGTAAAAACGAAAGCGCTCATTATGGCAGAAAAGTGCCGCTAACTGTATGACCTGCAGGCGCGAGCTTTACATCACACCTTCGTCTTTCTATATTCAAAAATCATCTGAATAATCATCGACGATAATGATATTTATAGAAAAAGCGGCAGACAGGGCTGACGGGTGAGGCGGAATGGGTAAGGCAGTGATTGCAATTCATGGCGGTGCCGGGGCCATTACACGGTCGCAGCTCACGCCGGGGCAGGAAAAGCGCTATATCGACGCGCTGTACGAGATTGTGGAAACCGGCCAGCGGATGCTGGAGGCGGGCGAAAGCGCGCTTGACGTCGTCACCGAGGCGGTACGCCTGCTGGAGGAGTGCCCGCTGTTCAATGCGGGGATCGGTTCGGTCTTTACCCGCGATGAAACGCACGAGCTGGATGCCTGCGTGATGGACGGCGTGACCCTCAAGGCCGGGGCGGTGGCGGGCGTGACGCGCCTGCGCAATCCGGTGCTGGCGGCGCGTCTGGTGATGGAGCAAAGCCCGCACGTCCTGATGGCGGGCGCCGGAGCGGAACGCTTTGCTTCTGAGCAGGGGATGGCGCTCGTGCCGCCCGACACGTTTTCAACGCCTGAACGCTACCAGCAGCTGCTGGAGGCGCGTTCGTCCGGCGTGACCCGGCTCGACCACGCCGCGCCGCTGGACGAAAGCACCAAGATGGGCACGGTGGGCGCGGTCGCGCTGGACAAGGCGGGCAACCTCGCCGCCGCGACCTCAACCGGCGGAATGACCAACAAGCTGCCGGGCAGGGTCGGCGACAGCCCGCTGCCGGGCGCAGGCTGCTATGCCAATAACGCCACGGCGGCGGTGTCGTGCACCGGCACCGGCGAAGTATTTATTCGCGCGCTGGCGGCGTACGACATTACCGCGCTGATGGACTACGGCGGGCTCAGCCTCAGCGAGGCCTGCGAGCGCGTGGTGATGGAAAAACTTCCCGCGCTGGGCGGCGAGGGCGGATTAATCGCCGTCGATCGCGAGGGAAACGTCGCGCTGCCGTTTAACAGCGAAGGGATGTACCGCGCCTGGGGCTACGCCGGCGACGAGCCCAGCACCGGAATTTATCGTGAATAAGGGGGCATCGCGTGCCGCACAGTGAAGAGCTGGACAGCCGGGAAGTGCTGGCGGTCCGTCGGCTGAATATTGCGTTTCAGGACGAGCGGCAGTTCATCCCCGCAGTACAGGATTTATCGTTTTCGCTGAAGCGCGGCGAGACGCTGGCGATCGTCGGCGAGTCGGGTTCCGGCAAGTCGGTCACGGCGCTGGCGCTGATGCGCCTGCTGGAAACGTCCGGTGTGCAGGTGACCAGCGAGCAGATCCTGCTTCGCCGCCGCAACCGCCAGGTCATTGATTTAGACGAGCTGAGCGCGGCGCAAATGCAGGGCGTGCGCGGCGCAGACGTCGCCATGATCTTTCAGGAGCCAATGACCTCGCTCAACCCGGTCTTTCCGATCGGCGAGCAGATTGCCGAATCCATCCGGCTCCATCAGGGGCTGAGCGGCGATGAGGCGATGAACGAGGCGCGGCGGATGCTGGAGCGCGTGCGCATCCCGGAGGCGCAGGCCATTCTGGGCCGCTACCCTCACCAGCTCTCCGGCGGGATGCGCCAGCGCGTGATGATCGCCATGGCGCTGTCGTGCCGCCCGGCGGTGCTGATTGCGGATGAACCGACCACCGCGCTGGACGTGACCATTCAGGCGCAGATCCTGCAGCTGATCAACGTCCTGCAGCAGGAGATGGAGATGGGGGTGATTTTTATCACCCACGACATGGGCGTGGTGGCCGACATTGCCGACCGCGTGCTGGTGATGCACCAGGGCCATGCGGTGGAAACGGGCAGCGTTGAGCAGATTTTTCACGCGCCGGTCCATCCCTATACCAAAGCGCTGCTGGCCGCGGTGCCGAAGCTCGGCGCGATGAACGGCAGCGATCTGCCGCGGCGCTTTCCGCTGATGTCCTCTGACGGAGCCGGAAGCCCGGAGCCGGAAGACGAGCAGGATACCGTGGTCGCCGGCAGGCCGATTCTTGAGGTGCGCGACCTGGTGACCCGCTTTCCTCTGCGCGGCGGCATCCTCAACCGCGTTAAGCGGGAAGTGCACGCCGTGGAAAACGTCAGCTTTGACCTGTGGCCCGGCGAAACGCTGGCGCTGGTGGGCGAGTCGGGAAGCGGTAAATCGACCATCGGACGGGCGCTGCTGCGGCTGGTGGAGTCGCAGGAGGGCAGCATCACCTTCAACGGCGAGCGCATCGACACGCTGCCCCACCGCAGGCTGCAGGCGGTGCGCCGGGATATCCAGTTTATCTTCCAGGACCCCTACGCCTCGCTCGATCCGCGCCATACGGTGGGCTATTCGATTATGGAGCCGCTGCGCGTGCATAACCTCCTCGACGGCGAGGCGGCGCAGCGTCGCGTCGCCTGGCTGCTCGAGCGCGTGGGGCTGAAGCCGGAACACGCCTGGCGCTATCCGCACGAGTTTTCCGGCGGCCAGCGGCAGCGGATCTGCATCGCCCGCGCGCTGGCGCTGAACCCGAAGGTGGTGATTGCCGACGAGTCGGTTTCGGCGCTCGACGTCTCTATTCGCGCGCAGATCATCAATCTGCTGCTCGATCTCCAGCGGGATATGGGGATCGCGTTTCTGTTTATTTCCCACGACATGGCGGTGGTGGAGCGCATCAGCCACCGCGTGGCGGTGATGTACATGGGGCAAATCGTCGAGATGGGCCCGCGGCGGGCGGTGTTTGAAAACCCGCAGCATCCGTACACCCGCAAGCTGATGGCCGCCGTTCCGGTCGCCGATCCTGCGCACCGCCACGCCCAGCGCGTGCTGCTGCAGGATGAAATGCCGAGCAATATCCGCAAGCGGGGCGAAAGCATGGAGCGCGTGACGCTGCGTGAAGTCGGCCCCGGACATTTTGTGGCACCGCCGCGTCAGGACAATGCATTCTCGCGGCTTTAACTTTCACCAGGCAGGAGAACACAATGGTTAACTTTGTTGCTCGTAAATGGCTTTTAGCCGCGAGCGTGACGGCAGCCCTGGCCGCATCCCCCGCGTTCGCTGCCAAGGACGTGGTGGTTGCGGTCGGGTCAAACTTCACGACGCTGGATCCGTATGACGCCAACGACACGCTTTCCCAGGCGGTGGCAAAATCCTTCTATCAGGGGCTGTTTGGCCTCGATAAAGAGATGAAGCTGAAGAACGTGCTGGCGGAGAGCTACAGCGTCTCGGACGACGGGCTGGTCTACACCATCAAGCTCAAAACCGGGGTTAAGTTCCAGGACGGGACCGACTTCAACGCGCAGGCGGTTAAGGTAAACCTCGATCGCGCCAGCGATCCGGCAAGCGGCCTCAAGCGCTATAACCTGTATAAAAATATCGCCAGCACCGAGGCGGTCGATCCGACGACGGTGAAGATCACCCTCAAAGAGCCGTTCTCGGCGTTTATCAATATCCTGGCGCATCCCGCGACGGCGATGATTTCGCCTGCCGCGCTGAAGAAATACGGCAACGAGATCGGCTTCCATCCGGTCGGGACCGGCCCGTATCAGCTGGAGACCTGGAATCAGACCGATTTTGTGAAGGTGAAGAAATTCGCCGGATACTGGCAGAAGGGGCTGCCGAAGCTGGACACCATTACCTGGCGTCCGGTGGTCGACAACAACACCCGCGCGGCGATGCTGCAAACCGGCGAGGCGCAGTTCGCCTTCCCGATCCCCTACGAGCAGGCCGCGCTGCTGGAAAAAAACAGCAAGCTGGAGCTGGTGGCCAGCCCGTCGATCATGCAGCGCTACATCAGCATGAACGTCACGCAAAAGCCGTTTGATAACCCGAAGGTGCGCGAGGCGATCAACTACGCCATCAACCGTCAGGCGCTGGTGAAGGTGGCCTTTGCGGGATACGCCACGCCAGCTACCGGCGTGCTGCCGCCGTCGATTGAGTATTCCCAGGCCTACAAGCCTTGGCCTTACGATCCGGCCAAAGCGCGCGAGCTGTTGAAAGAGGCCGGGTTCCCGAACGGCTTTAGCACCACGCTGTGGTCATCGCACAACCACAGCACCGCGCAGAAGGTGCTGCAGTTTACCCAGCAGCAGCTGGCTCAGGTGGGCATTAAGGCGCAGGTGACGGCGATGGATGCCGGGCAGCGCGCGGCCGAGGTGGAAGGCAAAGGGCAGAAAGAGAGCGGGGTGAGAATGTTCTACACCGGCTGGACCGCCTCGACCGGCGAAGCGGACTGGGCGCTCTCGCCGCTGTTCGCCTCGCAGAACTGGCCGCCGACGCTGTTCAACACCGCGTTCTACAGCAATCCGCAGGTTGATAAGGACCTGACCGACGCGCTGAAAACCACGAAGCCGGAAGAGAAGGCGCGCCTGTACAAAGAGGCGCAGGATATCATCTGGAAAGAGTCGCCGTGGGTGCCGCTGGTGGTCGAAAAGCTGGTCTCGGCCCATAACAAAGCGCTGACCGGGTTCTTTATCATGCCGGACACGGGCTTTAGCTTCGACGACGCGGATCTGAAATAAGAGAACTCATTCCCGCGGGCGAAGGCCTGCGGGATGAGAGGAAAAGGCATGCTGAATTATGTTTGTAAACGCCTGCTGGGGCTGATCCCGACGCTGCTGATCGTGGCGGTGCTGGTGTTTTTGTTTGTTCATATGCTGCCAGGCGATCCGGCGCGTCTGATCGCCGGTCCCGAGGCGGACGCCACGGTGATTGAACTGGTGCGTAAGCAGCTGGGGCTGGATCAGCCGCTGTATAAGCAGTTTCTGCACTATATCGGCAACGTTCTGCAGGGCGATTTCGGCACCTCGATGGTCTCGCGACGCCCGGTTTCGGAAGAGATTGCCAGCCGCTTTATGCCCACCTTCTGGCTGACGATTGCCAGCATGGCCTGGGCGGTGCTGTTCGGCCTCGCGGCGGGCATCGTGGCCGCCGTCTGGCGCAACCGCTGGCCGGATAAGCTCGGCATGGCGCTGGCCGTTACCGGCATCTCCTTTCCGGCCTTTGCCCTCGGGATGCTGCTGATGCAGGTCTTTTCGGTTGAGCTGGGCTGGCTGCCGACGGTGGGGGCCGACACCTGGAAGCACTATCTTCTGCCTTCCCTGACGCTCGGCGCGGCCGTGGCGGCGGTAATGGCGCGCTTTACCCGCGCGTCGTTTGTCGACGTGCTGAGCGAGGACTATATCCGCACCGCGCGGGCAAAAGGGGTGAGCGAGAAGTGGGTGATCCTCAAGCACGGCTTTCGCAACGCGATGATCCCGGTGGTGACGATGATGGGGCTGCAGTTTGGCTTCCTGCTGGGCGGCTCGATCGTGGTGGAAAAAGTCTTCAACTGGCCGGGGCTGGGGCGACTGCTGGTGGACTCGGTGGAGATGCGCGACTACCCGGTGATTCAGGCGGAAGTGCTGCTGTTTTCGCTGGAGTTTATTCTTATCAACTTAGTGGTGGACGTGCTGTACGCCGCCATTAACCCGGCTATCAGGTACAAGTAAAATGCGATTATTGAACTGGCGACGTGAGGCCGCAATCAGCGCGATGCCGGGGGTCAGGCCGGAACGCATCAGAACGCCGTGGTCTGAGTTCTGGCGGCGCTTTCGCCGTCAGCCCGTGGCGCTGGCTGCGGGGATTTTCGTCCTGCTGCTGATTGTGGTCGCAATGCTGGCGCCGTGGATTGCGCCGTTTGATGCGGAAAATTATTTTGACTACGACCGCCTGAACGACGGCCCGTCGATGCTGCACTGGTTCGGCGTGGATTCACTCGGGCGCGACATCTTTAGCCGCGTGCTGGTGGGGGCGCAGATTTCGCTGGCCGCTGGGGTATTCGCGGTCCTGATTGGCGCGGTCATCGGTACGGTGCTCGGCCTGGTCGCCGGGTATTACGAAGGCTGGTGGGACCGCGCGATCATGCGCATCTGCGACGTGCTGTTTGCCTTCCCCGGCATTCTGCTGGCCATTGCCGTGGTGGCGATCATGGGCAGCGGCATGGCGAACGTGATCATCGCCGTGGCGGTCTTCTCCATTCCCGCCTTTGCGCGCCTGGTGCGCGGCAATACGCTGGTGCTCAAGCAGCAGACGTTTATCGAGTCGGCGCGCAGCGTGGGGGCCAGCGATGCCACGATCCTGTTCAGCCATATTTTGCCGGGCACGGTGTCGTCCATCGTGGTCTACTTCACGATGCGGATCGGCGTGTCGATAATCTCGGCGGCCAGCCTGTCGTTTCTGGGATTGGGCGCTCAGCCGCCGACGCCGGAGTGGGGCGCGATGCTGAACGAGGCAAGGGCGGATATGGTGATTGCGCCGCACGTGGCAATTTTCCCGAGCCTGGCGATTTTCCTGACGGTGCTGGCGTTTAACCTGCTGGGAGACGGGCTGCGCGATGCGCTGGATCCGAGGATAAAGGGGTAAGTTTTTGCCCCTCACCCTAACCCTCTCCCCGGTAGGGGAGAGGGGACTGCACTGAGCCGTCTTTTCACCCTCGCCCCACCGGGGAGAGGGCCGGGGTGAGGGGAATAAACGCTAAATTAAACCCGGCTACCCCACAGGTCGTACTCGTCGGCGTTTTCAACCTTCACGCGAATGATATCGCCCGGCTTAACGCTGGTTTCACCGTTCAGGTATACCGCGCCGTCGATTTCCGGGGCATCGGCCATGCTACGGCCAATCGCGCCTTCTTCATCCACTTCATCAATAATTACCAGAATCTCGCGGCCCACTTTTTCCTGCAGGCGTTCGGCGGAGATCTGCTGCTGCAGCTGCATAAAGCGGTTCCAGCGCTCCTCTTTCACCTCTTCCGGCACCTGATCCGCCAGCTCGTTGGCGGTTGCGCCTTCAACTGGGCTGTACTTGAAGCAGCCTACGCGGTCCAGACGCGCTTCTTTCAGGAAGTCGAGCAGCATCTGGAAATCTTCCTCTGTTTCACCCGGGAAGCCGACGATGAAGGTCGAGCGCAGGGTCAGCTCCGGGCAGATTTCGCGCCACTGCTTGATGCGCGCCAGCTGGCGGTCAACGGAGCCAGGGCGCTTCATCAGCTTCAGGATGCGCGGGCTGGCGTGCTGCAGCGGGATATCCAGGTACGGCAGGATTTTGCCTTCCGCCATCAGCGGGATCACGTCGTCAACGTGCGGATAAGGGTAGACGTAGTGCAGACGCGTCCAGATCCCCAGCTTTGAAAGCTGCTCGCACAGGCCCACCATGCTGGTTTTCACCGGCTCGCCGTTGTGGAAGCCAGAGCGGTGCTTCACATCCACGCCGTAGGCCGAGGTGTCCTGAGAGATCACCAGCAGCTCTTTGACGCCCGCGTCGGCCAGGCGTTTGGCTTCTGCCAGCACTTCACCAATTGGACGGCTCACCAGATCGCCGCGCATCGACGGGATGATGCAGAAGGTGCAGCGGTGGTTGCAGCCTTCGGAAATTTTCAGGTACGCATAGTGGCGCGGCGTCAGCTTCACGCCCTGTTCCGGCACCAGGCTGAGGAACGGGTTGTGCTTCGGTTTTGGCACGTAGTGGTGCACGTGCTCCAGCACCTGCTCGTAGCTGTGCGGGCCGGTGATCTCCAGTACCTTCGGATGCACTTCGCGGATCTGATCCACTTTCGCGCCCAGGCAGCCGGTGACGATCACCTTGCCGTTCTCCGTCAGGGCTTCGCCGATGGCTTCCAGAGACTCCTGGACCGCGCTGTCGATAAAGCCGCAGGTGTTGACAATCACCATGTCGGCGTTGTCGTAGCTTGGCACCACGTCATAGCCCTCGGTGCGCAGTTCGGTCAGGATGCGTTCAGAATCCACCAGGTTTTTCGGGCAGCCCAGGGAGACAAAGCCGATTTTCGGCTGGTGGGTAACATTGCTCATAGGTTAAAAATTCATCAATTATGGAGTTATCAGGGCGGGATTTTACAGCGTTCCGCGGGGGATTTATACACTCTTTGCGGAGCAGGTGGCGATGTTGAACGTTGTAGCAATGTAAAGAATGTTAACCAGTTGGGTTTTATTGATCTCAGGCATTTAATTGTACAAAAAATAACCTTATTCTTAATGTGCACTGAGGCTGACAGAGGAGGAACTAGCATGTCCGTTGACAGACTGAAACGCGATCTGCTGAACAAGCTGATCAACGTCAGAATCGACCTTGCCGCCTATCTGCAGTTGAGAAAGGCGAAGGGGTACATGTCAGTCAGCGAAAGCGAACATCTGCGTGATAATCTCTTTGAACTCTGTAATTTCATGCGCGAGAAAGCGCCGACCCTGAAAGCGGAATACGACGAAAGCGAACGGATTGCGCTGCGACGTGCCGCCGAAACGCTTTCTGTTGCAGGGGTTTGCCTGATGAACGGACACCACGACTGCCCCACGTTTATAGCCGTCAACGCGGAGAAGCTCGAAAACTGCCTGACTACGATCTCTCTTTGCATTATGTGTCTGAACAAGCACGCGAAGCTTGAACAGCAATAAGCCCCGGGGGAGGCAACTCCCCCTTCTGATTAAGCTTTTGTAAAAGTGATAACGCGCCCGGAGGTTGTGGCTAATCTTTATGCCATATGCTGATAAAGGAGCGCGCCATGCATCGATCTTCGCTGATATTCATTCCCGCCCTGCTGTTTCCCGTTTCGCTTCTCGCCGCGCCCGACGCGGTCAGGGTTGAGGTGCTGCAAACCAAACTCGATCACCCGTGGTCGCTGGCGTTTTTGCCCGGCGACCAGGGGCTGCTGATCACCTTAAGAGACGGGCAGCTTAAGCGCTGGCAGGCGGGAAAAGGGCTCTCTGACCCTATCGTCGGCGTGCCGAAGGTCTGGGCAAGCGGGCAGGGCGGGCTGCTGGACGTGGTGCTGGCGCCCGACTTTGAAAAATCACGCCGGATCTGGCTCAGCTACGCCGAAGCGGGCGATGACGGGAAGGCCGGAACGGCGGTTGGCTACGGTCGGCTGAGCGACGATCTTTCGCGCATTGAAGGGTTCCAGGTGGTGTTCCGCCAGATGCCGAAACTCTCTACCGGCAACCACTTCGGCGGCCGCCTGGCGTTTGACGGTAAGGGCTACCTGTTCATTGCGCTCGGCGAGAACAACCAGCGCTCGACGGCGCAGGATCTCGATAAGCTGCAGGGGAAAGTGGTGCGCCTGACCGAAGAAGGCAAGGTGCCGCCGGACAACCCGTTTGTGAAGACCGCCGGCGCGCGCCCGGAAATCTGGTCCTACGGCATTCGCAATCCGCAGGGCATGGCGATGAACCCGTGGAGCGACGCGCTGTGGCTTAACGAGCACGGCCCGCGCGGCGGCGATGAGATTAACATCCCTGAAAAGGGGAAAAACTACGGCTGGCCGCTGGCGACCCACGGCATCAACTACAGCGGCCTGAAGATCCCCGAAGCCAAAGGCGAGCACGTTGAGGGAACGGAAAAGCCGCTGTTCGTCTGGAAAGTCTCGCCTGCCGTGAGCGGCATGGCGTTCTATCACAGCGACGTCTTCCCGCAGTGGAAGAACAAGCTGTTCGTCGGGGCGCTGAAGGAGAAGGACGTTATCGTGCTGAGCGTGAACGGCAACAAAGTGACCGAGGACGGGCGTATTCTGGGGGATAAAGACCAGCGCATCCGCGACGTGCGGGTCGGGCCGGACGGCTATCTGTACGTGCTGACCGATGAATCGGACGGGCAGCTGCTGAAGGTCAGCCCGTCCGGCACGTAATCAGCTGACCGGGATCATCACCACGTTCTGGTACGCCGGGCGCTCGCTGAGCTGCTTCAGCCAGCGCTCAAGGTGCGGGCGCGGCGTCCACTTCAGGCCCATGTTGGTCAGGTTCCAGACGAACGGCGCCACGGCGATATCGCCTACGCCGAAGGCATCACCGGAGAACCACGCGTGCGTCGCCAGCTCGTTGTCCATCATGGCAAACAGGTTTTCGCAGGCGTCCTGCGCGGAATGAATGGCGGGATAATCGCGCTCGGGTTCCGGCGTGCGGATAAGCCCCATCAGGATCACGCGGTGGGTGGGAGAGAGGGTCTGGTTGGCCCAGTCCATCCACTTTTCACCCTGCGCGCGCTGCGCCGGGCTGTCGACCCAGAGGCGGCTTTGACCGTACTGGGCGGCGAGGTAGCGCACAATGGTGTTCGATTCCCACAGCGTTACGTCGGTCTCTTCATCGCGCAGCAACGGCACCAGGCCGTTTGGGTTCATGGCCAGATATTCAGCCTCTTTATTTACACCAAACTCTAAACCGGCCATCACCTGCTCAAACGGTAAATCCAGCTCTTCCAGCGTCCACAGCACCTTCTTGACGTTAGTCGAGTTGTTCCTTCCCCACAGCGTAATCATCGTTATTCCTCAAAGAGTCAAACCCGAGAGCCCACATGGTGAGATAAACCCAACAATTACGCAACAAAGACGAAAAAAATCCTGCCATTCGAAGCGTAACCGGATGTTATTGCATAAACTTTAAAAACTTTACCTGGATTAGGTTTCTTTGAACGCTGTAGTGCGCTATTACTCATCGCTTCTTGCGACACGGTGATTGTGACGTGATTTAAGAAAGGACACTCGGGTGGCATTTATGACGCAAAAAACTTCTTCTCTGCGCAGCCTGGCGGCGGGCTCTGCGCTTCTTTTCCTGTTTGCTCCAACGGTTTATGCAGCTGAAACAACGGCTCCGGAAGCGCCTCCGGTCGACGCGCGCGCCTGGATTTTGATGGATTACGCCAGCGGCAAGGTGCTGGCGGAAGGCAACGCCGACGAGAAGCTTGACCCGGCGAGCCTGACCAAGATTATGACCAGCTACGTGGTGGGCCAGTCGCTGAAGGCCGGCAAGATCAAGCTCGATGATATGGTGACCATCGGGAAAGATGCCTGGGCAACGGGCAACCCTGCGCTCCGCGGCTCGTCGGTGATGTTCCTGAAGCCGGGGGATCAAGTGTCGGTTTCCGACCTGAATAAGGGCGTGATTATCCAGTCCGGCAACGACGCCTGTATTGCGCTGGCGGATTACGTGGCGGGAAGCCAGGATTCGTTCATCGGCCTGATGAACGGCTACGCGCAGAAATTAGGCTTAACCAACACCACCTTTAAAACCGTCCACGGCCTGGACGCGCCGGGCCAGTTCAGCACCGCCCGCGACATGGCGCTGCTGGGCAAAGCGCTGATCCACGACGTGCCGGAAGAGTACGCCATCCATAAAGAGAAAGAGTTCACCTTCAACAAGATCCGCCAGCCGAACCGCAACCGGCTGCTGTGGAGCAGCAACGTCAACGTCGACGGCATGAAAACCGGCACCACAGCGGGCGCGGGCTACAACCTGGTGGCCTCCGCGACCCAGGGCGATATGCGCTTGATCTCGGTAGTGCTCGGCACGAAAACTGACCGTATTCGCTTTAACGAATCGGAAAAGCTGCTGACCTGGGGCTTCCGCTTCTTTGAGACCGTCACGCCGATCAAGCCGGATGCCACGTTTATCAGCCAGCGCGTCTGGTTTGGTGATAAGAGCGAAGTTAACCTGGGCGCGGGAGAGGCCGGTTCGGTAACCATTCCGCGCGGCCAGCTGAAAAACCTGAAGGCCAGCTTCACCCTGACCGAGCCGCAGCTCACCGCGCCGCTGAAGAAAGGCCAGGTTGTCGGGACCATTGATTTCCAGCTTAACGGCAAATCCATCGAGCAGCGACCGCTGATCGTGATGGAAGCGGTTGAAGAGGGTGGCTTCTTCAGCCGGATGTGGGACTTCGTGATGATGAAATTCCACGGATGGTTCGGTAGCTGGTTCAGCTAAGTTTTTTGCTTTTCATCCTCTCCCGGTGGGAGAGGGCTGGGGTGCGGGCATCAGGCCGCACCCCACTCAATACATCAGCTTAATCTGCTGTGCTTTCGCATACGCCACCAGCTCATCGTCCGGTCGGCAGTCGCTAACGATGGCGTCAAACTGCCCCAGCTCGCCCATCCTTGCCGGACGCACCTTGCCAAACTTACTGTGATCCACCACCAGCACGTGCTGCTGCGCCGCGTTGAGCGCCCAGTGCTTCACCGGCAGCTCCTCCAGGTTAAAGCAGGTCGCCCCCTGACGAACGCTGACGCCCGCAGCCGAATAAAACGCAATGTCCGGGCACAGGTGGCCGAGCGTATCCTGCAGGTTCAGCGGCTTAAAGATGGCGTTGCTGGCGTGGAACTCGCCGCCGCAGAGGATCACCCGGCACTCGGGCTTCTCCTGCAGGGCCAGAAAGGTGTTTAGCGAGTAGCAGACGGCGGTGAAGGGCATACTGCTGTCGATCGCTTCGATAATCCAGGGCGTGGTGGTGCCGCAGTCAAAAAACAGCGTCTGATGCGGCTGAACCAGAGACGCCGCAAGGCGCGCCGCTTTACGCTTTTCCTCGACGAGGCGCGTTTTTTGATCGCTCAGCAGGTAGTGGCTGGCGCTGCGCGGCTCGAGCACAATATACCCACCCAGCAACACGACGGGCGCGCTCTCGCTATTCAGATCGCGACGAATGGTCATCTCAGAGACGCCGAGCAGGGCGGCCGCTTCCTTGAGATGAAGCTTATCGCTGCTCTTCAGCGCCTGAATGAGCTGAGCAATGCGGTCATCGCGTCGTGTTTCCATAGGTCCTCGGAATAAATAAGTGAGCCCCCGCAGGGCGGGGGCTCAAGTGTAACCCGTCGGACCCGGATTAGTCACGTATCCAGCCTTTGCGGATGGGCAGGGCAAACAGCACGCGGTAGAGCTGAGACAGGCCGCGATAAAGCGCCTGACCAAACAGATTCCACAGGATCGCCGCGCTGACGCAGCCGATCATTCCCACCAGCAATCCGCCGACCATATCCAGCGGCCAGTGAACGCCCAGATAAACGCGGGACCAGGCGATAGCCACCGCCGTCGCCATTAGCACCGCGCCGGACCACAGGCGGTGCCAGAAGAGGAAGGCTAGCGCAAAGGTGAAAATCACCGTGCCGTGGTCGCTCGGGAAGGAGTCGTCCGGCGCGTGGTGCAGGAAGGTATAGCCGACGTGATCGACAAACGGACGGTCGTGCGGGAACGCATGCCCCAGCCCGTAGCTGGTCAGCACGCTGACGCCAATCGCCATCGCCACCTTGATCACCAGCTGGCGCTGCGCGCTCACCTGCTTGCGCGGCCCCCACAGCCAGAGGATCACCGCCAGAGCGGGAACGATGCTAATCAAATCTTTTGCGATAAACGTCGCGACATCAATCATCCACTCTGGCGAAGCCGGCGTGGCGTTAATCAGGTAAAACAAACTGTAGTTGAGACTCTCTAACATACCCTCGTCACTCTTTTGCAAACCAGGCGGAAACAAGCCCGTAGACCGCCACCTGAGAAAACCAAACCCACCACCCGGCCCACAGGTTGTGAGAGAAAAAATGCGCCCCGCGCATCACCTGCCCGAAGCCCATCGTGAGCCCCAGAACAACGCCCAGGGCGACAAAACTCCAGGCCAGACGCGGGCGTTCGCGCCAGAAGGCAAAAAACAGCCCCATGACCATAAAGCCGCTGGAGGAGTGGCCGCCGGGAAAGCAGCGCCCGGGGCCGCTTTCCAGCGGTACTGTGCCAAACAGCGGATAAGAGACCGCCTTGCCGCCGTACTCCACCAGATCCCACGGGCAGCTGTGGTGGCTGATGCTTTTCAGCACGCCGACCACCAGGGCACCCACGCCCATCAGCAGCGCGGCGGTGACCAGCCGCGCGTTGCGGCGGTAGGCGCCATAGATCAGCGCCACGGCGCCCAGGGCGATTGCGGCAAACTTCGCCATGCGGTGGTTCAGCAGATCCAGCAGCGCGTTTTGCTGCAGTGGAAAACGGTGCGCTGCCGCGTCGTACCAGTAGCCCGTTATCCATCTGTCGAGCCCTTCATCGCGAGAAAGCCAGGTAAACAGTATGGCCAAGGCTATCAGCCCTAAAAGCTGATAACCATAAAAGCGCGTCGGCAAACGGTAAAGTTTTTTTGTCTTAGTTGTCTGTAACTTAGACAATTCTGAAGGGGTAGAGGTGTGTGCCATAATCGAAGCCGATGACGTGAAATTAGGGCTATCATATTTGTGTCAACTTAAGGAAACCTTAAACAGCGACGATAAGTGCTTTATTTCTGTTAATCCTCGATAATTTGCTGTCTCAGGCAGGGCCAATTCATTACACTCAACGCGATTTTTTCACCATAAAGAGATTGCATGACAAACCGTTCTTCTTCCGGTAATCGTCTGGGTCGTCAGGCGTTACTTTTCCCTCTGTGTCTGGTGCTCTACGAATTTTCCACCTACATCGGCAACGATATGATCCAGCCCGGCATGCTGGCCGTGGTAGAGCAGTTCAACGCGGGGATTGAGTGGGTTCCCACCTCCATGACCGCCTATCTGGCCGGCGGCATGTTTTTGCAGTGGCTGCTGGGGCCGCTGTCGGATCGTATTGGCCGTCGTCCGGTGATGCTGACGGGCGTGGTGTGGTTCATCGTTACCTGCCTGGCCACGCTGCTGGCGCAAAATATTGAACAGTTCACCCTGCTGCGCTTCCTTCAGGGCGTGAGCCTGTGCTTTATCGGCGCGGTGGGCTATGCCGCCATTCAGGAGTCGTTCGAGGAGGCGGTGTGTATCAAAATTACCGCGCTGATGGCGAACGTGGCGCTGATTGCCCCGCTGCTGGGGCCGCTGGTGGGCGCCGCGTGGGTGCACGTCGCGCCGTGGGAGGGGATGTTTGTCCTCTTCGCCGCGCTTGCCGCCGTCTCCTTCTTTGGTCTGCACCGGGCGATGCCGGAAACCGCGACGCGGCTGGGCGAGAAGCTGTCGCTGAAAGAGCTGGGCCGGGACTATAAAGAAGTGCTGAAAAACGGCCGCTTCGTGGCGGGCGCGCTGGCGACGGGCTTTGTCAGCCTGCCGCTGCTGGCGTGGATTGCCCAGTCGCCGGTCATTATCATCAGCGGTGAGCAATTGAGCAGCTACGAATACGGCCTTTTACAGGTGCCGATTTTTGGCGCGCTGATCGTCGGCAACCTGGTGCTGGCCCGCCTGACGGCGCGCCGCTCCGTGCGGTCGCTGATTATCATGGGCGGCTGGCCGATTGCCGCAGGGCTGATTGTGGCCGCGGTGGCGACCGTGGCGTCGTCCCACGCCTACCTGTGGATGACGGCGGGGCTGAGCATCTATGCCTTCGGTATTGGCGTGGCGAATGCCGGGCTGGTGCGCCTGACCCTGTTCGCCAGCGAAATGAGCAAAGGCACCGTGTCGGCGGCGATGGGCATGCTGCAGATGCTGATTTTCACCGTCGGCATCGAGGTGAGCAAACATGCTTACGCCTTCGGCGGCAACGGGCTGTTTAGCCTGTTCAATCTCGCCAACGGCGCGCTGTGGGTCGGGTTGATGGTGGTGTTCCTGAAGGACAAACGCGTCGGGAATGCCCTGCAACCTTAACCTGTTTATTCCCTCTCCCCTTTGGGGAGAGGGCCAGGGTGGGGGGAGAGAGCACCAAACCGCACCGCATCAGTTAAACGGCGCTTCCCCTTTCAGCGCTTTCTCAATCACGTCCAGCACGCCTTCATCGTTATTATTTGGCGCTTCGAAGCGGGCGACCGCCTTGATGTGCGGCCTGGCGTTCGCCATCGCGAAGCTAAACCCGGACTGGCGCAGCATTTCCACATCGTTACCGCTGTCGCCAAACGCCACCACCTCATGGTCTTCAATGCCCCAGCGCTTCTGCAATATCTTCAGGCCGTTGGCCTTGTGCACGCCCGGTATAATCAGGTCGATACTGCCGTGGCCGGTGGTGACGGGCACCATGATATCGCCCAGCTTTTCATGCAGCATCGCCTGGATACGCGGGATTTCGTCGTCCGACACGTTAAGGCCAAACTTAAAGAAGATATCGTTCAGATTGTCGAAATTCTCGACCTTCTCCAGGCGGTGATAATATTTCGCCGCCATGTCATGGAAGCCGTCGTGGTAATGCTTCAGCGTATAGGCGCTGCCTTTGCCGCAGGCGATAATTTCAATTCCGGCCACGTCGCTTAGCACGGTGGCCACGGTGTCAAAATCTGCTTTTGACAGCTCGCCGTTGAACACGTCTTCGCCTGCGCTGACCACCCAGCCGCCGTTTTCCGCCACGAAGGAAATCTCATGGGCGATCTCCGGGAAAAAGGAAATCAGCTGGTAGTACTGGTTGCCGCTGGCCACCACGAAACGTATGCCTTGCGCCTTCATGCGCGCGTACTGCGCCAGAAAACGCGCGCGGTTGTAGGTCTTCGCGTCGCTCAGGAAGGTGCCATCCATGTCGACTGCAATCAGCTTAACGCTCATATCCTTTCTCCAGTGTCGTCTTTTCTGTTTCCGGTTTTGCCACCGCGCGGGCGACCAGCGCGGCGATAATCACCAGTCCTAATACCACCAGCATGGCGCTGCGCAGCCCGTAATGTTCGCCGAGGAAGCCAAGCAGCGGCGGGCCCACCAGGAAGGCAAGATAGCCGGTCGTGGCGACCACGCTGACGCGCGTCGGCGCGTCCGGGCCGGTATCGCTGGCGGCGGAAATCGTCAGCGGGAAGCCGAGCGAGGCGCCCAGCCCCCACAGGATCACCGAAACGCCGGCAATCCAGTCCACGTCCACAAAGATGATCATCGCGATGCCCAGCCCGCCCAGCAGGGCGCTGGCGCGCACCACCGCCACGCGGCTGTAGCGGTCAATAAACCAGCCGCCGGTAAAGCGCCCCACGGTCATGCCGAGCGTAAATCCGGCGTAAATCAGCGAGCCGGAGGTGGGGCTAAAGCCGTGGCCGTCCACCATCAGCAGCGGCAGCCAGTCGTTGGCCGAGCCCTCGGCGAAGGCCATCGCCAGCACCACCACGCCAATCAGCATCAGTTGGATATCGCGATAGAACGGCACGCCTTTTTCTGCCGACTTTTGCTCGTCGGCGGAGTTTTTCCCCGTGCCGCCGGGGATCGCCCGGATGCCGGTCAAAATCGGGAGAATGCACACCAGGGCCGCCAGCAGGATATGCAGATTGGCCGCGATGCCAAACGCCGTCAGCGCCATGCCGACGCCCGCGCCCGCCAGCGTGCCGAGGCTGTAAAAGCCGTGCATCATCGGCAGGACGGTTTTGTTCATTTCACGCTCAACGGCAGCGCCTTCGACGTTAATCGCCACCTCCGCCGCGCCAAAGCTGCCGCCAAAGACCGTCAGCCCGAGGGCAAATACCAGAGGAGAAGCAAGCCACAGCGCGACGCTCAGCACCATCATGCCCAGCACCGCACAGCACATGGTGGTGCGGATCACCGCCCGGGTGCCGAAGCGCTTCACCAGCCAGGCCGAGCACAGAATGCCGCTCATCGAGCCTATCGACAGGCCAAACAGCACGATGCCCATCTCCGCAGTCGAGACGGAGAGAATGTCGCGAATGGCAGGCGTGCGCGTCGCCCAGGAGGCCATCAGCAGCCCTGGAATAAAGAAGAACATAAACAGCGCCCACATGCGCAGCTGCAGGGCCTTTCGAGGAGAGGTCAAGGTCATTGGGGTTAACACCGGAAGTACAACAATAGCGACAACACTAGCAAGTATGTGTACATTTGTACATAAACCACGTGAGGATTTTATGAGCAGACCCCCGAACGACCCTCATCGCCGCGAGAAGATCCTCCAGGCAACGCTGGACACCATTGCCGGGCACGGCATTCACGCGGTCACGCACCGCAAAATCGCCAGCCGCGCGGGCGTGCCGCTGGGCTCGATGACCTACTATTTTGACGGCATGGAGCAGCTGATCGAGGAGGCGTTCGTCTGGTTCACCCTGCAAATGTCGCAGCAGTACCGCGACTTCTTCGCTGGCGTCACCGGGCCGGAGATGGCCTGCGAATCCATTACCACGCTGATCTACAGCTCCGAAGTGACCACGCCGCAGAACATGGCGCTGATGTATCAGCTCTACGCCTTTATGAACCGCAGCGCGGCGCTCAAAACGGTGATGCAGGACTGGATGAAAATGAGCCAGGAGACGCTCGGGCAGTGGTTCGACCCGGTGACTACCCGCGCGCTGGACGCGTTCATTGAGGGAATGACGCTGCACTTCGTGACGGACAGGCAGCCGCTGTCCCGACAGGAGATCCGCGCGATGGTCGGGCGGATTGCGGGGGAGTGAGGGAAATTCCAGGCAACAAAAAACCCATCAACCTTGAACCAAAACGGCGGGGTTGATGGGCTCCACAAATTGGGGACATCAAAGAAAAGCAGTGGCACTAGTTATGACTGCCCCCTGCGTAAAAAGTTCTGCGCATCGCGAAAATTTTTTCGTCAATGCGCAAACTTAAGACTTATCCGAGACCTGGCCAGATGATGATGATGAGCGTACCGGCCAGGGTAAGGAGCACGTTGGCGATCGCGTAGGTGCCCGCATAGCCCAGAGCAGGGATGTTGCTGCGCGCGGTGTCGCTGATGATCTCCATTGCCGGCGCGCAGGTGCGGGCACCCATCATCGCGCCGAAGAGCAGGGCGCGGTTCATGCGCAGCACGTAGGCGCCAAACAGGAAGCAGATCACCACCGGTACCAGGCTGACGATAAGGCCAGATACCAGCATCTGCCAACCCACGTCGCCAAGGCCGCTACCGATGCCGCTGCCCGCGCTCAGGCCAACCCCGGCCATAAAGACCATCAGGCCAAACTCTTTCACCATGTTTAGCGCGCCCTGCGGAATGTAGCCGAAAGTCGGGTGGTTCGCGCGCAGGAAGCCGAGCATGATACCGGCAAACAGCAGCCCGGCGGCGTTGCCGATGCCAAAGCTGAAGTTGCTGAACTGGAAGGTAATCATCCCGATCATCAGGCCCACAATAAAGAAGGCGCAGAAGGCCAGCAGGTCGGTCACCTGGCTGTGGATGGAGATAAAGCCGATACGGTCGGCAACGGTTTTCACGCGTCGCGTGTCGCCGCTCACCTGCAGCACATCGCCCTTGTTGAGGACGATGTTATCGTCGATTGGCATTTCAATCTGGCTGCGAATGACGCGGTTCAGGAAGCAGCCGTGGTCGGTCAGCTTGAGCTGCGCCAGGCGGCGGCCCACCGCGTTGTGGTTCTTCACCACAATCTCTTCGGTGACGATGCGCATATCGAGCAGATCGCGGTCGAAGACCTCTTTACCGTTGCGGAAGCTTGGGTCGAGGCGCGCGTGGGCGTCCGGATAGCCCACCAGGGCAATATCGTCGCCCATCTGCAGTACCGCATCGCCGTCCGGGTTCGCCAGAATGCCGTTGCGTCGGATGCGTTCGATGTAGCAGCCCGTCTGGCGGTAAATGCCCAGCTCGCGCAGGTTTTTACCGTCGGCCCATGCCACCAGCTCGGGGCCGACGCGATAGGCGCGGATGACCGGAAGATAGACTTTTCGCTTGGTGTCGGTGTCCAGACCGCGCTCGCGCGCAATCTGCTGGGCGCTGGTCTGCAGATCCTGATGCTGCAGTTTCGGCAGATAGCGCGCGCCCACGATCAGGCTGACCAGCCCGATCAGGTAGGTCAGGGCGTAGCCCAGGCTCAGGTTATCGAGCGCGCTGGAAAGCTGTGCGCCGGCCATGCCGGAATGTCGCAGGGTGTCGCCCGCGCCCACCAGCACCGGCGTTGAGGTCATCGAGCCCGCCAGCATACCGGCGGTCAGGCCGATATCCCATCCGAACAGCTTGCCCAACCCGAGCGCCATCAGCAGCGCGCTGCCCACCATCACCAGCGCCAGCATCAGGTAGTTTTTGCCGTCGCGGAAGAAAATGGAGAAAAAGTTCGGCCCGGCCTCTACGCCCACGCAAAAAATAAACAGCATGAAGCCCAGGTTGAGCGCGTCCGTGTTAATGCTGAAGTGCTGTTGACCTAATAATAAGGAGACGACTAAAACGCCAATGGAATTACCAAGTTGAACTGAACCCAGGCGCAATTTGCCCAGACAAAGGCCCAGTGCCAGTACCACAAATAATAACAGGATGTAATTCCCATTTAACAAGTCTGCGACGTTTATATTCACGGAGGCTAACTTCTTGTTTACCAGTAAGTTGTTGAATGAAGAGGCTATTTGGGCTACTGTTTTGAACGTCAGGGGCGTGCGCGATCTTTCCCTGATGCATCACTCAATTCTCTAAAACAATAGCAAGCGGTTAGTTTAATCGTATTAGCTATCTACAGCTACTTATTATCGCACAACCCTGTGCGAGTTCAGGCACGGATTGCCACATGCTTTATCTGACTGGGCGTCCATCGGACGAAGGTGTATTTGATAGAGAAAAGTCAGGAGGATAGTTTGAACATTACGCGTAACTGGGCGGGGGTGGTCAGCTGCTTTTTGCTGTTCATCGCCGTGTGCGTGTCGTTAGCCTTTAACGTAAAAGGGGCGTTTCGGGCTTCCGGTCATCCCGAGCTGGGCCTGCTCTTTTTTACCCTTCCGGGTGCGGCAGCCAGCTTTCTTTCACGAGGCGGTGAAGTCGTTAAACCTTTACTTGGCGCGATACTGGCGGCCCCGCTCTGTTTGCTGTTGCTGCGCCTGGTGTTTGTGACGTCGCGCTCGCTCTGGCAGGAGCTGGCGTGGCTGTTGAGCGGCGTGTTCTGGTGTGCGCTGGGCGCGCTGTGCTTTTTGTTTGTTCGCAGCCTGCTGCACAGGCATCGGCACAAATAAAAACGCCCTCGGTCGAGGGCGTCTCTTCATTTACAACTGAATTTACTGCGCGGCGAACAGGCCCAGATTTTCTTTGGCGTAGGCTTCAAAGTCAGTGCAGCCGCCAATGTGTTTCTGATCGAGGAAAATCTGCGGTACGGTTTCAACCGGTTTACCCACGGTTTTTTCCAGATCGGCTTTGCTGATGCCTTCGGCGTGGATATCCACATAGCGGAAGTTGAAGTCATCACGCTCTTCGGTCAGCTTCTCAGCCAGCTCTTTAGCGCGCACACAGTAAGGGCATCCTGGACGACCAAAAATTACTGCAAACATTTCTCTCTCCTCGAAATACAAGCCTGACGGCGAATAGCCCGTAGTGTGCACGATAACCCACCGCAATGGAAAGAAGGTTTCACCTGTCACTTCGATACGGTGAGGCTATGTTTCGCCAATTACACGGCGCGCAGCATTGCCTATACTGGCTGCCATATGTGTAACGAAGGACCAAGAGAGACAAGATGACGCCAACCATTGACCTGCTACGTTCCCACCGCTCCATTCGCCATTTTACGGACGAACCGATTACAGAGGACCAGCGCAAAGCGATAATCGACAGCGCGAGAGGGACCTCCAGCTCCAGCTTCCTCCAGTGCAGCTCTATCATCCGCATCACCGACCCGGCGATGCGCGAGCAGCTGGTGACGCTAACCGGCGGGCAAAAGCACGTCGCGCAGGCGGCCGAGTTCTGGGTGTTCTGCGCGGATTTCAACCGCCACCTGCAGATTTGCCCGGAAGCCGAACTGGGCCTCGCGGAACAGCTGCTGCTGGGCGTGGTCGACACCGCGCTGATGGCGCAAAACGCCTTCACGGCGGCGGAATCGCTAGGCCTGGGCGGCGTTTACATCGGCGGGCTGCGTAACAATATCGAAAGCGTGACCGCGCTGCTGAAGCTGCCGAAACACGTGCTTCCGCTGTTTGGCCTGTGCCTCGGTTGGCCGGCGGATAACCCGGACCTCAAGCCGCGCATTCCGGCGGCGATGCTGGTGCATGAAAACACCTATCAGCCCGTGGATCAGGAAGTGCTGGCGCAGTACGACGACGAGCTGGCGAACTACTACCTAACGCGCGACAGCAACAACCGCCGTGATACCTGGAGCGACCACATCCGCCGCACCATCATCAAGGAGAACCGCCCGTTTATTCTTGAGTATCTGCACAAGCAGGGCTGGGCAACACGATAGTCATTCCTCCTGCGCCTCGTGTATGATATGCGGGCTTTTTCCATGTCTTCAGAGAGGTGCAGGGTGAAAATAGCCATTTTGTCCCGGGATGGAACGCTCTATTCATGTAAACGCCTGCGGGAAGCGGCGGCGAAGCGCGGTCACCAGGTTGAGATCCTCGACCCGATGTCCTGCTATATGAACATCGATCCCGCTGCGTCCTCCATTCACTATAAGGGCCGCCAGCTCCCCCGTTTTGACGCGGTGATCCCGCGCATTGGCTCCCAGAATACCTATTACGGCATGGCCGCGCTGCGCCAGTTTGAGATGCTCGGCAGCTATCCGCTCAATGAATCGGTCGCCATTTCCCGCGCGCGCGACAAGCTGCGCTCGCTGCAGCTTCTCGCCCGGCAGGGTATCGACCTGCCCGTCACCGGCATTGCCCATTCGCCGGACGACACCAGCGATCTGGTGGACATGGTGGGCGGCGCGCCGCTGGTCATCAAGCTGGTCGAAGGGACGCAGGGGATTGGCGTGGTGCTGGCCGAAACCCGGCAGGCGGCGGAGAGCGTGATCGATGCGTTTCGCGGCCTTAATGCGCACATTCTGGTGCAGGAATATATTGAAGAGGCCAAAGGCTGCGATATTCGCTGCTTCGTGGTCGGCAATGACGTGGTGGCCGCCATCGAGCGCCAGGCGAAAGAGGGCGATTTCCGCTCGAATTTGCACCGCGGCGGCGTGGCCCGCATCGCCACAATCAGCGAGCGCGAGCGCGACATGGCGGTAAAAGCGGCGCAAACGCTCGGGCTCGACGTGGCGGGGGTCGATCTCCTGCGCGCGGATCGCGGGCCGCTGGTGATGGAAGTCAACGCCTCCCCGGGGCTGGAAGGCGTAGAAAAAACGACGGGCGTCGATATTGCAGGTAAAATGATCTCATGGATCGAACGTCACGCGACGCCCGGTTTTTGCCTGAAAACGGGCGGGTAAATAGATTATCGCGCGCTTTTTGCGTAAGGTATGGACGGATTTTATTAAAGAGGCTGCACAGCGATGGATTTACAGGTAGTTCCAACCCTGGATACGTTACGTCAATGGCTTGATGATGCAGGAATCACCTTCTTTGAATGCGACTCCTGTCAGGCGCTGCATCTGCCTCATATGCAAAATTTCGACGGCATCTTTGATGCCAAAATCGATCTGATTAACGACGTGATCCTTTTTTCTGCGCTGGCCGAGGTGAAGCCGTCCGCGCTGCTGGCGCTGGCTTCCGATCTCTCAGCGATCAACGCCAGCTCCTTGACGGTGAAGGCCTTCCTCGACATTCAGGATGATAATCTGCCTAAGCTGGTGGTGTGCCAGTCGCTGCTGTCGGGGGCCGGGCTGTCGTTTAAGCAGTTTTCCGCGTTCATGCACATGAGCGAGGAGCAGATTTCGATGGTGATGATGGAAGCGAATGCCCACCATCTGCTGTATAGCGCCGAGGATGACGCGGAGAATAGCGATGCGTCGCCCAATTTTCTTCACTAAGCCGGTTTGATTTCCGCGCAGCCGCTGCCACGGCGGCTGCATAATCCGCTCTTTTCTGCTGCCGTTAACCTTTCTTTAAAGAATTTTTCACCTCCCTGCGGGCCATTTCGGCTTATCACATAGACTTAATCTGCATAAAAAATTGATAAAAGGCGTTTTTTCGTCTGGGCTATAGGCGCAGACACGGGCTACAGTTATTCTTGCGATGCTTAAAAAAGCGAGCGATTTCTGCCGGGAACAGCCGCGTTTTCTTTTCGGTCAGAGCGACAAAGTATGCATGATTCTTGCATATCTTCAGCGTGCACAGTTTTAGCTCGAATGTTAACGAGCTTTCAGAAGGAATAACGATATGATCGCCTTGAATAAAAAATGGGTATCGGGTCTGGTTGCGGGTGCGCTGATGGCCGTCTCTGCCAGCACGCTCGCTGCGGAACAAAAAACGCTCCACGTCTACAACTGGTCTGACTATATTGCGCCGGACACCGTCGCAAACTTCGAAAAGGAGACCGGCATTAAGGTCGTCTATGACGTCTTTGATTCCAACGAGGTGCTGGAAGGCAAGCTGATGGCGGGCAGCACCGGCTTTGACCTGGTCGTCCCCTCCGCAAGCTTCCTCGAGCGCCAGCTGACGGCGGGCGTGTTCCAGCCGCTGGATAAGAGCAAATTACCGAACTGGAAAAACCTCGATCCGGAGGTGCTGAAGCTGGTGGCGAAGCACGATCCGGACAACAAATACGCGATGCCTTATCTCTGGGCGACCACCGGCATCGGCTTTAACGTCGACAAAGTGAAAGCGGCGCTGGGGCCGGACGTGAAGCTGGACAGCTGGGACGTGGTGCTCAAGCCGGAAAACCTGGCGAAGCTGAAAAGCTGCGGCGTCTCCTTCCTGGACGCGCCGGAAGAGATTTTCGCTACCGTGCTCAACTACTTAGGCAAAGATCCGAACAGCAGCAAGGCCGATGATTACACCGGCCCGGCAACCGACCTGCTGCTCAAGCTGCGGCCGAACATTCGCTACTTCCACTCGTCTCAGTACATCAACGACCTGGCGAACGGCGACATCTGCGTCGCCATCGGCTGGGCGGGCGACGTCTGGCAGGCGGCGAACCGCGCGAAAGAGGCAAAGAACGGCGTGAACGTCTCCTACTTCATTCCGAAAGAGGGGGCGCTGGCCTTCTTCGACGTCTTCGCGATGCCGGCCGATGCGAAAAACAAAGATGAAGCCTATCAGTTCCTCAACTACCTGATGCGTCCGGAGGTGATCGCCCACATCAGCGACCACGTCTATTACGCCAACGGCAACAAGGCCTCCGTGCCGCTGGTCAGCGAAGAGATTCGTAACAACCCGGCTATCTATCCGCCTGCGGACGTGTTTGCCAAGCTCTTCACCCTCAAAGTGCAGGATCCAAAAATTGACCGCGTGCGCACCCGCGCGTGGACCAAGGTGAAGAGCGGTAAATAATCCCTTGTCGTAGGCCGGGCAGGCGAAGCGCCCCCGGCAACAGGCGCACCGTTCTGGTGCGCCTGCACCATGATTTGATCTCTGCCGGAGAACACCCCGTGAACGATGCAACTCACCGCCCGCAGGCGAAGGTCCGTAAAGCGCTGACCCCGCTGCTTGAAATTCGTAACCTCACCAAATCCTTCGACGGCCAGCACGCCGTGGACGACGTCAGCCTGACCATCTACAAGGGCGAAATTTTTGCCCTGCTCGGCGCGTCCGGCTGCGGCAAATCGACCCTGCTGCGCATGCTGGCCGGTTTTGAACAGCCGACCGCCGGGCAGATCGTGCTCGACGGGGTCGATCTATCCAGCGTGCCGCCGTACCAGCGCCCGATCAACATGATGTTCCAGTCCTACGCGCTCTTCCCGCACATGACCGTGGAGCAGAATATTGCGTTCGGCCTGAAGCAGGACAAGCTGCCGAAAGCCGAAATTACCGCCCGCGTGGCGGAGATGCTGAGCCTGGTGCACATGCAGGAGTTCGCGAAGCGCAAGCCGCACCAGCTCTCCGGCGGCCAGCGTCAGCGCGTGGCGCTGGCCCGCAGCCTCGCCAAGCGCCCCAAGCTGCTGCTGCTCGACGAGCCGATGGGGGCGCTGGATAAAAAGCTGCGCGACCGCATGCAGCTGGAAGTGGTCGATATCCTCGAACGCGTGGGCGTGACCTGCGTAATGGTCACTCACGACCAGGAAGAGGCGATGACCATGGCCGGGCGCATCGCGATCATGAACCGCGGCAAGTTCGTGCAGATCGGCGAGCCGGAAGAGATTTACGAGCACCCGACCACCCGCTACAGCGCGGAGTTTATCGGCTCGGTCAACGTCTTCGAAGGGCTGCTTAAAGCGCGTCAGGACGACGGCCTGGTGATTGAATCGCCGGGGCTGGTGCACCCGCTGAAGGTTGACCCTGATAACTCCGTCGTCGACAACGTGCCGGTGTACGTCGCGCTGCGCCCGGAAAAAATCATGCTCTGCGAAGAGCCGCCTGCCGACGGCTACAACTTTGCCGTCGGGGAGGTGGTGCACATCGCCTATCTGGGCGACCTTTCCATCTACCACGTTCGCCTGAACAGCGGGCAAATGCTCAGCGCGCAGCTGCAGAATGAGCATCGTTTCCGCAAGGGCCAGCCGACCTGGGGCGACGAAGTGCGCCTGTGCTGGGACGCGGACAGCTGCGTCGTGCTGACGGTATAAGGAGCGGCCATGAGTACATTTGAACCACCGTCCCGCGTTCACAGGCCGGGCGGGTTTGCGGCCTGGCTGGCGCGGATGAAGATGGCGCACGGGCGCAAGCTGGTGATTGCCATGCCGTACGTCTGGCTGATCCTGCTGTTCCTGCTGCCGTTCCTGATCGTCTTCAAGATCAGCCTGGCGGAAATGGCGCGGGCGATCCCGCCGTACACCAACCTGCTGGACTGGGCCGACGGGCAGCTCACGCTGACGCTGAACCTGGGCAATTTCCTCCAGCTGACGGACGATCCGCTCTATTTCGAAGCCTATCTGCAGTCGCTGCAGGTGGCGGCGATCTCGACAATCTGCTGCCTGCTGATGGGCTATCCGCTGGCGTGGGCGGTGGCGCACAGTAAGCCGTCGACGCGCAACATCCTGCTGCTGCTGGTGATCCTGCCGTCGTGGACCTCGTTCCTGATCCGCGTGTACGCGTGGATGGGGATCCTGAAAAACAACGGCATCCTCAACAACTTTCTGCTGTGGCTGGGGGTTATCGATCAGCCGCTGACCATCCTGCACACTAATCTCGCGGTCTATATCGGGATCGTGTACGCCTACCTGCCGTTTATGGTGCTGCCGATCTACACCGCGCTGACGCGCATCGATTATTCGCTGGTGGAGGCGTCGCTGGATCTGGGCGCGCGGCCGCTGAAGACCTTCTTTAGCGTGATCGTCCCGCTGACCAAAGGCGGGATTATTGCCGGGTCGATGCTGGTATTTATCCCGGCGGTGGGGGAGTTTGTGATCCCCGAGCTGCTCGGCGGCCCGGACAGCATCATGATTGGCCGCGTGCTGTGGCAGGAGTTCTTCAACAACCGCGACTGGCCGGTCGCGTCGGCGGTGGCGATCGTGATGCTCCTGCTGCTGATCGTGCCGATCATGTGGTTCCACAAGCACCAGCAGAAGCAGATGGGGGATCGCGGATGAACAACCTACCGGTCGTCCGCTCGCCGTGGCGGGTCCTGATCCTGGTGATTGGCTTCACCTTCCTGTACGCGCCGATGCTGATGCTGGTGATCTACTCGTTCAACAGCTCGAAGCTGGTAACCGTCTGGGCGGGCTGGTCCACGCGCTGGTACAGCGAGCTGTTTCACGACGACGCCATGATGAGCGCGGTGGGGCTGAGCCTGACGATCGCGGCGCTGGCCGCGACCATGGCCTGCGTGCTGGGCACCATCGCCGCGCTGGTGATGGTGCGCTTCGGGCGCTTTCGCGGCTCGACGGGCTTTGCGTTTATGATCACCGCGCCGCTGGTTATGCCGGACGTCATCACCGGCCTGTCGCTGCTGCTGCTGTTTGTTGCGCTGGCCCACGCCATCGGCTGGCCGGCTGATCGCGGCATGCTGACGATTTGGCTGGCGCACGTCACCTTTTGTACCGCCTACGTGGCGGTGGTGATCGCCTCGCGGCTGCGCGAGCTGGACCGCTCCATTGAGGAGGCGGCGATGGACCTGGGCGCCACGCCGCTGAAGGTCTTTTTCGTCATCACGCTGCCGATGATTATGCCCGCGGTGATCTCCGGCTGGCTGCTGGCGTTTACCCTGTCGCTGGACGATCTGGTCATCGCCAGCTTCGTCTCCGGCCCGGGGGCCACCACGCTGCCGATGCTGGTCTTCTCCAGCGTGCGCATGGGCGTGAACCCGGAGATTAACGCCCTGGCGTCGATTATCCTCGGCGTGGTCGGAATTGTCGGATTTATCGCCTGGTACCTGATGGCGCGCGCGGAAAAACAGCGCGTGCGTGATATCCAGCGTGCAAGACGCGGCTGAAGCATTTAAAATTTCCAGTGAAGCGCCGCGCATGACACGGCGCTGTTTTCAGGGAAGTAAGACATTGGGATTCTTTAAGAAAACACATTATTCGCACGCCCGTCCGAACGTTCCTGCGCTGGTGCAGGTGGCGGCGCTCGCCATTATTATGATCCGCTGCCTGGACGTGCTGATGATTCTGAACACGCTGGGCGCGCGCGGCATTGGCGAATTTATCCACCGCAGCGTGCAGACGTGGAACCTGACGCTGGTCTTTATGAGCAGCCTGGTGCTGGTGTTTATCGAGATCTACTGCGCGTTCTCGCTGGTGAAAGGGCGCAGCTGGGCGCGCTGGGTCTACCTGCTGACGCAGGTGACGGCGGCCAGCTATCTGTGGGCCGCGTCGCTGGGTTACGGCTATCCGGAGCTGTTCAGCATTGCGGGCGGGTCTAAGCGCGAGATTTTCCATTCGCTGGTGATGCAAAAGCTTCCGGACATGCTGGTGCTGTGCCTGCTTTATCTTCCGGCGTCCAGCCGGAGATTCTTTCGCCTGCAATAAAATAACGTATATAATCGCAGCCCCCGTGATTCTTAAGGTCTTAATATGCAGTGCGCACTCTTTGACGCCGGTCGCTGCCGCTCCTGTCAGTGGATAGAACAGCCGGTTTCCCAACAGCTCTCCGCCAAAATGACCGATCTGCAGCAGCTGCTGGCAGAACACGCGGTGGGCGAGTGGTGCGCACCCGTCAGCGGGCCGGAGCAGGGCTTTCGTAATAAGGCCAAAATGGTGGTCAGCGGCAGCGTTGAAAAGCCGCTGCTGGGCATGCTGCACCGCGACGGCACGCCGGAAGATCTCACCGCGTGCCCGCTGTATCCTGATTCCTTCGCGCCGGTCTTTGCGGCGCTGAAGCCCTTCATTGCCCGCGCGGGGTTGACGCCCTATAGCGTCGCCCGCAGGCGCGGGGAGCTGAAGTACCTGCTGCTGACCGAAAGCCAGATCGACGGCGGCATGATGCTGCGCTTCGTGCTGCGCTCGGAGACCAAGCTGGAGCAGCTGCGCGCGGCGCTGCCGTGGCTGCAGGCGCAGCTTCCGCAGCTAAAGGTGATCACCGCCAACATTCAGCCGGTGCATATGGCGATCATGGAAGGGGAGCAAGAAATTTTCTTCACCGACCAGCACGCGCTGGCGGAAAGCTTCAACGGCGTGCCGCTGTGGATCCGCCCGCAGAGCTTCTTCCAGACGAACCCGACCGTCGCCAGCGCCCTGTACGCCACCGCCCGCGACTGGGTGCGCGCGTTACAAATTCACCACATGTGGGATCTATTCTGCGGCGTGGGCGGCTTTGGCCTGCACTGCGCCACGCCGGAGATGCAGCTGACCGGGATTGAAATCTCCCCTGAGGCGATCGCCTGCGCGAAGCAGTCCGCCGCCGAGCTGGGGCTGACGAATCTGCATTTCCAGGCGCTGGACTCCACCCGCTTCGCCACCGGGCAGGGCAACGTGCCCGAGCTGGTGCTGGTGAACCCGCCGCGCCGCGGCATCGGCAAGGCGCTGTGCGACTACCTCAGCCAGATGGCGCCTGAGCACATTATCTACTCCAGCTGCAACGCCCAGACGATGGCAAAAGACATCGCCCACCTGCGGGGCTACCGCATTGAGCGCGTGCAGCTTTTCGATATGTTCCCGCACACCGCGCATTATGAAGTGTTGACGCTGTTGACCCGTAGGCCGGGTAAGGCGTAGCCGCCGCCCGGCACGAACCCCGCACAATGTTCAACAAAATGTGAACTCTTCATCCCTGCGAAATCAGGTAAGCTTAAGCCAGAAGAACTGATTAAGGCTTAACGATGAAGCAGATCCTGCTGGTGGAAGACGACCACGATATCGCGGCGCTTCTGCGTCTCAATTTAGAAGATGAAGGCTACGCCATTACCCACGAGCCGGACGGGGCCAGGGCGCTACGCTGCCTGGACGCGCAGCCGTGGGACGCGGTGATCCTCGACCTTATGCTCCCGCACGTTGACGGCCTGGAGATTTGCCGCCGCATTCGCCAGATGACGCGCTACCTGCCGATCATCATCATCAGCGCCCGCAGCAGCGAAACGGACCGCATCACCGGGCTGGAGACCGGGGCCGATGATTATCTGGCGAAACCGTTCTCGGTGCAGGAGCTGATTGCCCGCATCAAGGCGCTGTTCCGCCGCCAGCAGGCGATGGGGCAGGCGCAGCCCGCAGGGCAAATCCACGCCCACGGCCTGACGATCGACCCGCTGGCGCGCAGCGTGCGCCTGCACGGACAGGACGTCGACCTCACCCCGCGCGAGTTTGAACTGCTCTACTTCTTTGCCCGGCACCCCGGCGACGTCTTTTCGCGCCTGGCGCTGCTCGAGCAGGTGTGGGGCTATCAGCACGAAGGCTACGAGCACACGGTAAACACCCATATCAACCGCCTTCGGATCAAGATTGAAAAAGATGCCGCCGAGCCGGAGATCATCCGCACCGTGTGGGGTAAAGGGTATAAATTTGCGGAGGTTAAGCCTGATGGGGCGATTTAGCCTGAGCCAGCGCCTGACGCTGCTGTTCATCCTGCTGCTGCTGATTTGCGCCAGCGTCGCCTGCGCCGTGCAGCTCTACAGCAGCACCCAGTACGGCAACGCCACGGTGCAGCGCCTTTCCGGCGGGCTGGCGCAGCAAATCGTGCAGCGCGAAGCCATTCTCAACGCGCAGAGCGGCGTTGACCGCACCGCGCTGAAGCCGCTGTTTGACCGCCTGATGACCTTTAATCCCAGCGTCGAGCTGTACGTCATCTCCCCGGACGGGGACGTGCTGGCCGACGCCGCGCCGCCGGGCCACGTGAAGCGGCAAAAAATCGATCTCAGGCCGCTGCAGGCGTTCCTGAGCGGCGCCGCCATGCCGGTCTACGGCGACGATCCGCGCAGCGAGAACCAGAAGGTGTTTAGCGTCACGCCGCTGCGTCAGGACGGCGCGCTGCGCGGCTATCTGTACATCATCCTGCAGGGGGAAGAGTTTAACGCGCTGTCGGAGATGGCCTGGCACGACGCGCTCTGGCGCACCGCGCTGTGGTCGCTGCTGCTGGTGGCCACCTTTAGCCTGCTGGCCGGGCTGCTGGTGTGGTTCTGGGTGACGCGCCCGGTCAACCGCCTCACGCGCGACGTCGCGGGGCTGGACCAGGACAGCATCAGCACCATCAGGCAGCTGGCGGCGGAGCCGCTGGAGCCCGCAAGCCGTGATGAAGTGGTGCTGCTGCGCAACAGCTTTGTTGAGCTGGCGCGCAAAATCACCTCCCAGTGGGATCGGCTGGCCGACAGCGATCGCCAGCGCCGGGAGTTTATCGCCAATATTTCGCACGACCTGCGCACGCCGCTGACCTCCCTGCTGGGGTATCTGGAAACGCTGTCGCTCAAATCCGCGACCCTCACCGCGCAGGAGCACCAGCAGTATCTCGCCACCGCGCTGCGCCAGGGGCAAAAGGTGCGCCACCTGTCGCAGCAGCTGTTCGAGCTGGCGCGCCTTGAGCACGGCGGCATCCGGCCGCAGCGCGAGCGCTTTGCCATGGCCGAGCTGATTTCGGACGTTGCGCAGAAGTTTGAGCTGGCGGCGCGCACGCGCGAGGTGAATCTGCACATCGACGTGCCGGGGCCGCTGCCGCTGGTGAACGCCGACGTCTCGATGATTGAGCGGGTGGTGACCAACCTGCTGGACAACGCCATTCGCCATACTCCCGCGGGCGGGGAGATCCGCCTGGCGGTGTGGCAGGAGAACGAGCGGATCCAGGTGGAGGTGAGGGACAGCGGAGCGGGCGTAGACGATGCCCTGCGCGACGAACTGTTTCAGCGGCCTTCGGTGCTGGATACGCAGGCGTCGCGGGAAAACCGCGGCGGGCTGGGGCTGCTGATTGTGAAGCGGATGCTGGAGCTGCACGGCGGCGGAATACGGCTGATGGAGTCGGTGAGCGGGGCCCGGTTCAGGTTCTTTGTGCCGCTGTGAGAAATTGCCGGGTGGCGCTGCGCTTACCCGGCCTACAGACTACCACCCCCGTAGGCCGGGCAAGGCGAAGCTGCCACCCGGCAAAAAACATTACTGCGGGAACCACTGCTCGCTAATTTTCTGGTACGTGCCGTCGGCCTTAATCGCCTTCAGCGCGTCGTTCAGTTTTTCCAGCAGCGCTTTGTTATCCGGACGAACGGCAATCCCCAGGCCCGTGCCGAAGTACTGCGGATCGGTCACCTTCTCGGTCGCCGTACCCAGCTGCGGGTTGGTTTTCAGCCACTCGTTCACCACGGCGGTATCGCCAAACACGCCGTCGATACGGCCATTCTTCAGGTCGATAATCGCGTTCTGGTAGCTGTCGTAGGCCACGGTTTTCACTTCAGGATGCTTGTCCTGCAGGTATTTCTGGTGCGTGGTGCCGTTTTCCATGCCGATGCGTTTGCCCTTCAGCTCGTCAAAGGACTTATACGTGCCTTTCTTCGCAATCACCACCGCCGAGTTGGCGTAGTACGGGTCGGTGAAGGCCACCTGCTTGCTGCGCTCAGGCGTGATGTCCATGCCGGAAATCACCGCATCGTATTTCTTGAATTTCAGGGACGGGATCAGGCTGTCAAACGCGTGGTTGGTAAAGGTGCAGTCGGCCTGCATCTGCTTACACAGCGCTTTCGCCAGGTCGATATCAAACCCGACGATCTGGTTGCTGGCGTCCAGCGATTCGAACGGCGGATAGGTGGCGGACACGCCGAAACTAATTTTATCCGCGGCGGATGCGCCAGCGGCGAAGGTTGCCAGTAATGCAGCCAAAACTAACTTTTTCATTGTCATACTCCCGTCTGTAAGTCTTATGGTAAAACAATGCCAGTAATTGAATTTATATGCAATAAAAATGATTAAATATTGTATTAGTGACAAAAAAAAGCGGATAACCAAAAAGTTATCCGCATTGCTTAATCACGTTTATGCAATTCTTGCCGGGTGGCGCTGCGCTTACCCGGCCTAGGATCTGCGCTCAAACGCCAGCGCCTTACGCTCGATTAAACGCATCATCAGCGTCAGCAGCCCGTTAACCACCAGGTAAACCAGGCCCGCCGCGCCGAACACCATCACGTCGTAGGTGCGTCCGTACAGCAGCTGCCCGTGGCCCATCACCTCCATCAGCGTGATGGTGTAGGCCAGGGAGGTACTCTTGAACACCAGCACCACCTCGTTGGAATAGGACGAGAGCGCGCGCTTGAAGGCGTACGGCAGGAGGATCGCCAGCGTGTCTTTCTTGCTCATGCCCAGCGCGCCGCAGGACTGCCACTGGCCTTCCGGGATCGCGCGGATCGCGCCGTAGAACAGCTGGGTAGTATAGGCCGCGCTGTTCAGCGAGAGCGCAATCAGCGCGCACAGCCACGGCTCGGAGAGCAGGTGCCAGACAACCGGATACTCCTGCAGCGACGGAAACTGGCCCGGGCCGTAGTAAATCAGGAAGATCTGCACCAGCAGCGGCGTGCCGGTAAACAGGGTGATGTAGGCGCGCACGATCCACACCAGCACCGGCGTTTTCAGCGTCAGGATGATGGTGAAGATCAGCGCCAGGATCAGCGCCACAACGATGGACGCCACGGTCAGCGTCAGGCTGGTGTGCAGCCCTTTCATCAGCTCCGGTAAGTATTCAAGCATCAGCCCGGTCTCCGTTCAAAACGCGTTGCGCGCAGGTCAATCCGCTTGAGGATGTACTGACTCAGCAACGTGATCACCAGGTAGATAGCCGCCGCCACGATGTACCAGGTAAACGGCTCCTGGGTGCGGGTGGCGATACTTTTGGTTTGCAGCATTAAATCGTTCACGCTGATTAAGCTCACCAGCGCGGTATCTTTCAGCAGCACCAGCCACTGGTTGCCCAGCCCCGGCAGCGCGTGACGCCACATCTGCGGCATCACCAGGCGGAAGAAGATCGCCGCTTTTGACAGCCCCAGCGCCTGGCCGGACTCCCACTGGCCCTGCGGTACGGCTTTCAGCGCGCCGCGCAGGGTCTGCGAGGCGTAGGCCGAGTAGAGCAGGGAGAGGGCAATCACGCCGCACAGGAACGGGCTGACGTCGAAGTTTTCAATCTGCATCTGCACCGGGATCTGCGCAAAACCCAGATTGATCGTGAAGCCGTCCGACAGCGTTAACAGCAGCTGCGAGGAGCCGAAATAGATAAACAGGACCACCAGAATCTCCGGTAGCCCACGCAGCACCGTGACCAGCGCCGAGCCGAGCCATGCGATTGGGTGCCATTTTACCGACTCCCAGACCGCAAAGAACATCGCCAGCGCGAGGCCGATAATCAGTGCGCAAACGGCAAGGCCGACGGTCATCCCGGCGGCGCTTGCTAAAGGAAAAATTTCATTCATCAGGAATTACTTCTGGAACCATTTTTTGTAGATGGTTTCGTAGGTGCCGTCTTTCTTCACTTTTTCCAGCGCAGCGTTGAATTTCTGCTGCAGCTCGGTGTTGCCCTGACGAACCGCGATGCCCAGGCCGGTGCCGAAGTAGGCTTTATCGGTCACTTTGTCACCGACCGGAGCCAGCTTGTCGTTCGCCTTCAGCCATTCGGTTACCACTGCGGTATCGCCAAACACGCCGTCGATACGGCCGTTCTGCAGATCCAGCTTCGCGTTCTGGTAGCTGTCGTAAGGCACGGTGGTGATTTCCGGATGTTTATCCATGATGAATTTCTGGTGCGTGGTGCCGTTCTGCACGCCAACTTTTTTGCCCTTCAGCTGGTCAATGGCGGTGAATTTGCCTTTCTGACCGATGAACAGCGCGGAGTTGTCATAGTAAGGGGTGCTGAACAGAACCTGCTTTTCACGCTCTGGCGTGATGTCCATACCGGCCATCACCGCGTCGATGCGGCGGAACTTCAGGCTTGGGATCAGGCTGTCAAACGCCTGGTTGCTGAACGTGCAGGTTGCATCAATCTCTTTGCACAGCGCGTTCGCCAGGTCCACATCAAAGCCAACGATCTTATTATTGGCATCAATGGATTCAAACGGAGGGTAAGACGCTTCGGTGGCGAAGCGAATGGTCTGAGCTGCGGTAGCGGAAAGGCTGACGCTTGCGAGCAGCGCGGCAATCAATACTTTTTTCATTATCATTTTTCCCTAACACATCAGTGAGATAAGTAGTTTTTGAAGGCGTCGGTTTGCGGGTTGCTAAAGCAGCTCGCGTCACCTTGCTCAACGATATACCCGTTTTCCATGTACACCACGCGGCTGGCGGTTTTACGCGCCACTTCCACTTCGTGGGTCACAATGACCTGAGTAATGTTGGTTTCCGCCAGCTCGCGGATAATGCTCACGATTTGGGCGGTGATTTCCGGGTCCAGCGCGGCGGTAGGCTCGTCGAACAGCAGCACCGCAGGCTCCATCATCAGCGCGCGGGCAATGGCCACGCGCTGCTGCTGACCGCCGGAAAGGTGCAGCGGATAGCGGTCGCTGTACGGCTTAAGGCGCAGGCGCTCAAGCAGCTTCTCGGCGCGGGCCATCGCCTGGTCTTTGCTCAGGCCGAGCACGCGGCAGGGAGCTTCAATCAGGTTTTGCAGCACCGTCAGGTGCGGCCAAAGATTATACTGCTGGAAAACCATGCCAACGTTTTGACGCAGTTCGCGAATCGCCTTATCGGAAGGCGTTTTGGCAAAGTCGAAATGATTACCTGCGATCGCCAGCGTGCCGGAACGCGGCATTTCAAGCAGATTAAGAACACGCAAAAGAGAGCTTTTTCCCGCGCCGCTTGGGCCAAGCAAAACCAGCGTTTCGCCTTCCGGGCAGTTCAGCGTGATGTCAAACAGCGCCTGGTGTGCGCCGTAGAAGCAGTTAATGCCGTTTAGTTTAATACTCATCGGGGCAGTCTTTACTCATCCAGGCAATCTATAGCAATTGAGGCCGCAGATAGTACCGTTGACAGAATAGTTATGCAATATTTCTGCGTTAAAAGTTAAATATAACCCGTATTATGATTTAAACATAGCACAAAATAGGGAAGGGCAGGGCGGGCGAGAATAAATGTCGGCATTCCACAACAAATGCCGACATTTTACGGGGTTAACTATTTTACGGCTGGGATTTAGCGGTTCTCAATCGACTGGCGAAGCGTGCCCGCCGGGGCGTGTACGCTGCCGCCGATGTACCGCACGTCGTCTACCGCCCAGCACTGGCCTTCGCGGATCATCAGCACCTCATCCTGCCAGGTCTGGCTGCCCTGGGTCAGCTTCACGCGCAGGGGGATGTTGCGGGCGTCGGTGTTCGGAATGGTCGACGCGCTGGCGACTTCAGCGCTGTCCGGCAGCGTGGTGCGGCTGGAGAACGGATCGGACTTAAGCAGCGCGTTATGCTGCGGATCGCGCGCCGCGTCGTTCAGCAGTTTTGCCAGACCATCGCTCAGGTAAGGGCGCAGGGCGGTGAGATCGTTACCGCGATGCTGAATGCGATAATCGTAGAACTGCTGCGCCACGGCGTCCGGGCCGCCGTCTATGCAGGGGCCGCTGCGGGTGCCGATATCCTTAAAGGCGGGCGTGACCGTGGTGCACGCGCTGAGCACCAGCGCACACGGCACTAAAAGCGTTAAAGCAGAGTAGCGCATGTTGATTTCCTTATTTATTAACTATCCTTTCAATCATAGCGTAACGAACCGATAATGCAGTTGCTAACGCATTGAACGCTAAAGAAGGAGAGAAAGTATGCAATTTTCAACAACGCCTACCCTGGAAGGGCAACCCATCATTGAATATTGCGGCGTCGTCACCGGCGAAGCGATTCTCGGCGCCAACATCTTCCGCGACTTTTTTGCCGGCATCCGCGATATCGTCGGCGGGCGTTCCGGCGCGTATGAGAAAGAGCTGCGTAAAGCGCGCGAAATCGCCTTTAAGGAGCTCGGTGAACAGGCCAAAGCGCTCGGCGCGGACGCGGTCGTCGGGATTGATATCGATTATGAAACGGTCGGTAAAGACGCCAGCATGCTGATGGTAAGCGTCAGCGGCACGGCGGTGAAAACCCGCCGATGAAGCGTTCGCTTGCACCCTTCCTGCTGGCGATAATGCTGGCAGGATGCGCCACGGAAAAGGGCATTGTTGATAAAGGTGCCTACGAGCTGGATACCCGCCATCAGGCGCAGGCGGCCTACCCGCGTATAAAGGTGCTGGTCATCCACTATACCGCGGATGATTTTGACACCTCGCTTGCCACCCTCACCGATAAAAACGTCAGCTCCCACTATCTGATCCCCGCCAGGCCGCCAGCGCCTGACGGCAAGCCGCGCATCTGGCAATTGGTGCCGGAAAGCGAGCTGGCCTGGCACGCGGGAATCAGCTTCTGGCGCGGGACGAACCGCATTAACGATACGTCGGTCGGCATTGAGCTTGAAAACCGCGGCTGGCAGAAGGTTGACGGGCAGAAGCGCTTTGCGCCGTTCGAACCCGCGCAGATTAGCGCCCTGATCCCGCTGGCGAAGGACATTATCGCGCGCTACGACATCAAGCCCGAAAACGTGGTCGCGCACGCGGACATCGCCCCGCAGCGTAAAGACGATCCCGGCCCGCTGTTCCCGTGGGAAGCGCTGTACAGGCAGGGCATTGGCGCATGGCCCGATCCGGACCGGGTGGCGTTTTACATGAACGGTCGGCCGCGCTTTCAGGCAGTTGAGCAGAAAGCGGTGCTCGACCTGCTGGCCCGCTACGGCTACGAGGTGCCCGACGGCGGCACGCCGGAGCAGCTCAAAAGGGTCATCATGGCGTTCCAGATGCATTTCCGCCCGCAGCTGTGGAACGGCGCTGCGGACGTCGAGACGCTGGCCATTGCCGAAGCCCTTCTTGAGAAATACGGACAGGGGTAATCCTTCGGGATTGCCTCCGAAAGGGCTGAATTCTCTCTCTTTAAGTGAGATTAATCTTAAGTACAATCTCATTTAACTTTTAGTTAATTGACTTAAAATTACCCGCGATTAATATAGACACATAGCCTGCTAACTAATAGCAGAAAAATATAATCATTAAGTATTACTTCTTTATTTTATTTACGTGTTCATCAGGAATACATTCGCGGTCAGGGTTTTATCCGTGGCTGCAGATAATCTTAAATTACATCTTAAACGGGTATAACAATGTTAAGCATCTACGGTAAAAAATTACGTCCGCAACAAGAAATGGAAGCCATTATTTCTGCAACGTCCGGCTACGAAGAAAAAACGTTAAAAAAATGGCAAAAAATCTCTACTTCTGATTCTGATAAAATTCATATTATCGTCAGCGGCGAAGTTGAATTCCGTCGCGAGTCCGATGAGCTTTGCATGTTCACGCTGAACGGCCAGTGTATTTTCGGTCTCTCATCCATCTTCTACAACGCTTCACATATGTACGGCCTGGTCCGCTCTAACACGGTGGTTCGCTCCATCGACAAAGAAGAGTTTACGCGTCTTCTGTCGGAAAAAGGCCTTTGGCCTGAGCTCACCCGGGTGCTCTCATGGTACATCTGCATGCTCAGCAAGCGTGACGATGTTCTCGTTGCCCGCAGCGCATATTCCGTGGTGCGCGAATTTTTATTAGAAATTAACGAACTCATTGTTCATCACCAGCGCGATATTAACGTTTATGATTACATTCAGGAATACACCAACCTCGCGCGTAGCACCATTATTAAAATCCTGTCTGATTTAAAGAAAGGCCAGTACATTGTTGTTGAAAAAGGCCGTCTCATTAATCTCACCAACCTGCCTGAAAAATATTAATGACTCCCACCGGGCCCCTTTTCATTCAAAGGGGTCTTCGTTAAATTCTGCTGTTCTTCTTTCGTCTGTAAATTTCCCTGCGTTTCATCTGTCGGTGGTGCAGGTATTTTTCCTTGAGAATAATCTTGCTCTTGTTCTTTCAGCGCCTGCATAAACAGCGTCTTTAATGACGCGCCGCCATCGTCCGCCCCTGATGCGGATGCTTCATGTTCTTCCGTTCCGGGTAGCGTATCGCGCGACGTATCGTGCGGCGCGTCCAGGTTGCCGTCGGGCGCCTGCTGCCAGTCAGCGTCATCGCCGTTAATTGGCATATCCTGCATCGGCGGAACGTCTTCGTGCACCGGAATCGGTTTTGGCTGCGGGTGCGGGAACGGTTTGCTCACGTACACGTAGTGCATATCGGAAAGCGACGTTTCCGGTTTTGCCGTGCTCACCTTTACCGGTTCCGGCGCGGGGTGGCGCAGGTTCCAGTAAACGTGGGCGTAAAGCCCGGCCACAATCATGGCGGCTATCCCCAGCATCCACAAAAACGTGTTGCCGAAGACCTTTTTCAGACTGGGAAAGCGATAGGAAAACCACACCGCTTCCCCGGTCTCGTAGCTGCGCTGGGCAGCGAGACAGATCGTAGACATTATATGTGTTTCTCTTGGGTTATTGCGCTCGCTGGGGCCTGAGGTGCCTGAATCAGCACGCTCGGCGTGGTATGGGTTTCGCGCATCAGCTGCATCAGGGTATCTTCACCCGGAATACCGTCCACGTGCAGATCCATTTTCTGCTGGAACGTGCGGGTGCGCTTCATCAGCTCGGCGGTCCACGCCTGCGCGTGGGTTTCCGGCAGCGCCAGCGCCAGGCTGAGCTGACGATCGAGCCAGGTAAGATCTTTTCCGTCGCTGGCCGCGCTGATGGCGTCTTTGCCTTCCGGCGTCAGGCGGTGCAGCAGCGTGTAGTTGCCGGTGGCGTGTTGGTTGTACCAGCTGCGGCTCACCTGCCAGGTTTTACCGTTCATCAGCAGATCCAGGGTGTTATCCCCCACGCGGGCGACAACGGCATAGTTAAGGTGGTTGCCGGTGGTGATCTCACCGATCCACGGATAACCCTCTTTCCCCAGCTCCGCCAGCGAAGCCGTTCCCTGTCTGCACATCAGGTTAACCTTCGCCGCGTTCTGACACAGCGCGTCGTTGGCGGAGGCGTCGTAACCCCACATCAGGTAGAGCTGATGCATCGCATCCGGCTGGTTGACCATTTCGTTATCAATAACGGGAACAATCGGTGCCTGAACCTGCGGCTTGGGCTGTTTCCAGCTGGCAGGGATCGGCAGCGCGACGGGCAGTTTGGCGCTAATGAATGACGTTTGATACCAGCCGCAGGCGGCGAAAAGCACCGAGGCAAACAGTCCCACGGTTGCCAGGCGCTTACCGTGTTTTTTTGCCGGGAGGATTTCGCCCGCGGCCAGGCGCAGATGCCGAGGGCTCACTGCCGGGGCGCGTTCGGTCCAGGCGGCGAGCAGGGCAAGGTGCGCCAGCTCGTTAAATTTGGAGATGTTCCCCTTGGTCAGCGAGTGCATTTTGCGCACGCGGACCGGTGCCAGCGGCGCGCTTTCGCAGCCGTGCTCCTCGCACTGCGCCTGAACGTAGCTCAGGGTTTCGCGGCAGGTCAGGGCGCGCAGCGTGTGGTGGGTATGGGCATACTCCTTCAGCCCGGCGCGCTGCATCAGTTCGGCTTCCTGAGCGGCAGCACCCATCAGGATGATGGATAGATGAAGCTCAAGCTCCTGCGCGCGGGTCAGCAGCATGGCCAGCACCTCATGGCAGCTCTCTTTCATTGCTTCCATGTGGGTAATGACCAGCACTTTACCTTTCGCCTTGCGGGAAGCAGGCTCTTCCTGCCACTGGCGCAGCACCGCATCCACGGCGTGAATACGATTCTTACTCTCTTTGGTACCTGGATTGAGCTTGTACAGCAGGCTACTGGCGCTCAATTTTGGAAAGGCGTTAATCGCGAGGACGTTGCGGCCGTGGGCCTTCAGCGCATCGCTGAACTGTCCCAGCAGCGGCGCATCGTTGCAAAAGAGTCCTGTAATACCCGCCTGCTGCGTCTTTTCTTTCAGCAGGTTAAAAACGTCCTGATGATAAGGCACAAAAAAATCACCCGAGGCGCGAGTGACCTTTTTGAACGGCGGATTCTGGAAATGAAAATGACTCTGATACATACGACTTACCGTCTCTTTACATGAATAGCATTAGGGCGAAAAAGTAAGGTAAGGGGCGCTGATGGTCAATTTGCAATCAGGGTAAAAATAACCTGTCCCCGCCGTCTAACATCACGTATTTATTGGGTCAATACTTTTCTTTATTAAAGTTAGTGGCGAAGCAAGTGGTCGATTTACAGCCGGATAATTACTATCTCCTTCACATATTGGCGCAGCATAACGCTGCTTTTTTTCGCTTTGCTAAAGGCCAGATGAAAATGAGGTTCTCATTTCTTTCCAGGTTGATAATGCCCTGTATTATGTTTGTGACGCTATTGTTCTGCGGTCACCAGGGATACGTCATCTTTAAGGATTATAAAAAACAGTCTACCAAGCGGGCGCTTGCGAACGTTAAACCGCAAATTAAACGCCAGCAAGAAAACGCGTTTACCCTGTTTAATGCCGCCGTCCGTCAGGATGCGGCTGCCGCTGCGGCAAAAGCGCCGCTTTCCGCCGAGATTGAAGGCATTGTCAGCAGCGATGAATCCTGGCTCTCCTTCGCCGTCATCAAGACCCCATCGGGCCAGAGAAGCTACCGTGAAGGGGAAAACCTGACGGGCTTCAACGACGCGTATATTGCTGAAATCAATCAGGATAACGTGGTGGTGAATTACGAAGGGGCGACGCAGGTTCTGGCATTAAAAAAACCTGACTACTTTAAGGGCGGCGTTGACAGCGGCCCGGTAACCAAATCGACGAAAGACGCGGGCGCTGACAGCCTGCATCTCAATGATTATCTGGTGTTAAAACCGTTAATCGAAAAGGGCCAGCTGGAAGGCTACAACATAAACCCAAGGAATGCCTCCGCTTTCTTTAGCCATTCAGGGCTGGAAAAAGGCGACGTGGCGGTAAAAGTTAATTCTGTCGATATGACCAAAGAAGCGGAGGCAAAAAATATTATTGCCAGCTGGTCAAAAATGAAAGAAGCGGAGGTCGTCGTAAGACGTCACGCTCACCTTGAAAATATTCGGGTCAATGTTCTAAACAATTAACAAGTGTACAGACATGAAGAAATTTCCTTGGGCGTGCGTGGCGCTGACCGCATTGTCGTTATATTCCGGTTCGCTGCTTGCAGCCAACTTTAGCGCCAGCTTTAAAAATACCGACATTCGTGAATTTATCGATACCGTCGGGCGTAACCTTAATAAAACCATTCTGGTCGATCCTTCCGTTCAGGGCACGGTATCGGTCAGAACCTATAACGTGCTGACGGAAGACGAATATTACCAGTTCTTCCTGAGCGTGCTGGACCTGTACGGCCTGTCGGTGATCCCGATGGATAACGGCATGGTCAAAGTGGTGCGCTCAAGCGTGGCCCGCACCGCCGGTGCGCCGCTGGCCGACAGCAAAAACCCGGGCAAAGGCGATGAGATCATCACCCGCGTCGTGCGCATGGAAAACGTGCCGGTGCGCGAGCTTGCTCCGCTGCTGCGCCAGCTCAACGATGCCACCGGGATCGGTAACGTGGTGCACTTCGAGCCGTCGAACGTGCTGCTGTTAACCGGCAAAGCCTCGGTAGTTAACCGCCTGGTGGACCTGGTGCAGCGCGTCGATAAAGACGGCGTTCAGCGCCGCGAAATCGTGCCGCTGCGCTACGCGTCCGCCAAAGAGCTTTCGGATATGTTGAATAACCTCAACAATGAAGAGCAGAAGGGCCAAAACGCGCCGCAGCTGGCCACCAAGGTGGTGTCGGATGACGAAACCAACAGCCTGGTGATCAGCGGCTCGGAGGATGCGCGTGCGCGCACCCGCTCCCTGATCGGCCAGCTGGATCGCGAGCAGAATAACGAGGGGAATACCCGCGTGTTCTACCTCAAGTATGCCAGCGCAACCAAAGTCGTTCCGGTGTTGACCGGCATCGGCGAGCAGCTGAAGGACAAGGCCGGGGCGCCGAAGAGCAAAACGGCGACAGCGTCTACCGACCTGAACATTACCGCCGACGAATCAACCAACTCACTGGTGATCACCGCGCAGCCTAACGTGATGAACTCGCTGGAGAAGGTGATCGACAAGCTGGACATTCGCCGTCCGCAGGTGCTGGTGGAAGCCATCATTGCTGAAGTTCAGGACGGCAGCGGCCTCGATCTCGGCGTGCAGTGGACCGGCAAGCACGGCGGCGTGCAGTTCGGCTCGACCGGGCTGCCGATCAGCCAGATTAAAAACGGCACGATGAAGGGCGCAAGCTTCACCGGCCTGGCCACCGGCTTCTTTAACGGCGACTTCGGCGCGCTGCTGACGGCGCTCTCTACCGGCGCCAAGAACGACATTCTTTCTACGCCAAGCGTGGTCACGCTGGATAACAAAGAAGCGTCGTTTAACGTCGGTCAGGATGTGCCCGTGCTGTCCGGCTCCCAGACCACCAGCGGCGATAACGTCTTCAACTCCGTTGAGCGTAAAACCGTTGGTACCAAGCTTAAGATCGTGCCGCAGATTAACGATGGCGACATGATCCACCTGAAGATCGAGCAGGAAGTATCCAGCGTGGACAACAGCGCCACGGAAGATGCGAGCCTCGGCCCGACCTTCAACACGCGCACCATCAATAACGAAGTGATGGTCCACAGCGGCCAGACGGTGGTGCTCGGCGGCCTGATGGAAAACGTGACCAAGCAGTCGGTGTCGAAAGTGCCGCTGCTGGGCGACATTCCGCTGGTGGGCCAGCTGTTCCGCTACACCTCTGAGGACACCTCTAAACGCAACCTGATGGTCTTTATCCACACCACGGTGCTGCGCGATGACGACAACTACAGCGCGGCATCGAAAGAGAAATACGATCAGATCCGCGCGCGCCAGCAGCAGCGGATGGAAGAGAAGAAGCTTGGGATCGTTGAAAACAGCGACAGCCCGGTGCTGCCCGCCTTCCCGGTCGATAAGAACAGCAGCGTGACGCCCGTGAAATCAACCCACGCGGCTTCCCGCAATCCGTTCAAAGAGTAAGGCCGAGGTGCAACGTGGATGAACTGAGCAGAACGCTGTGTAGCAGCAGCTATGCAAAGGACAACGGCATCTTGTTTTACAACGACGAGGTCTTTGTCCGGGACGATACGCCGGCGTTCGCCCTGCTGGAAATGCGCCGGGTGCTGGGGCGGGCCTTCGTGCCCGTCATCCTCAGCGCGGAAGCGTTCGAGGAGATGCTGACCAAAATCTGGCAGCAGAACAGCGGCGTCTCCCAGCAGATGGTGGACGATATGGACGCCGATATCGATCTGATGGCGCTGACCGAAGAGATCCCCGACAACGAGGATCTGCTGGAAAACGACGAAAACTCGCCGGTCATCCGCCTGATCAACGCCATTCTCGGCGAGGCGGTAAAGGACGGCGCGTCGGATATTCACATCGAAACGTTCGAACGCACGCTGAGCATCCGCTTTCGCGTTGACGGCGTGCTGCGCCCGGTGCTTCAGCCCGCGCGCAAGCTCGCGCCGCTGCTGGTCTCGCGCATTAAGGTCATGTCGAAGCTCGACATCGCCGAAAAGCGCCTGCCGCAGGATGGCCGTATTTCGCTGCGCATCGGCCGCAAGGCGATCGACGTGCGCGTGTCGACCATTCCGTCGCAGTACGGCGAGCGCGTGGTAATGCGTCTGCTGGACAAATCTAACCTCAAGCCGGATATCAACAAGCTTGGGCTGATTGATGAAGAGCTGGACAAGCTCAAGGGGCTGATTGACCGCCCGCACGGCATTATCCTGGTCACCGGGCCGACTGGCTCCGGTAAAAGTACCACTCTGTACGCCATTCTGTCGGCGCTGAACGGCCATGAACGCAATATTCTGACCGTCGAAGATCCGATTGAGTATGAGCTGGAAGGGGTGGGGCAGACGCAGGTCAACCCGCGCGTGGACATGACCTTTGCCCGCGGGCTGCGCGCGATCCTGCGCCAGGACCCGGACGTGGTGATGATCGGGGAAATTCGTGACGGTGAAACCGCGCAAATCGCGGTGCAGGCGTCGCTCACCGGTCACCTGGTCATGTCTACGCTGCACACCAACAGTGCGGCGGGTGCCATTACGCGTCTGCGCGACATGGGGCTGGAGTCTTTTTTGATCGGTTCATCGCTACTTGGCGTCATTGCCCAGCGTCTGGTGCGTCGTCTGTGTACCCACTGCCGAACCACCAGTCCGCTGGACGACAATGAAAAGGCGCTGTTCAGCTTTATGGATAAGCAGCCAAAAGCGATTTATCGCGCGGTAGGGTGCGAACACTGCCGTCAGAGCGGCTATCAGGGCCGCGCGGGCATCCACGAGTTTCTGGTGGTGGATACCGCCATGCGCCGCGCCATTCACGAAGATAAAGACGAAATGTCCATCGAAACGCAGCTGTTTAAGCAGGCCTACAGCCTGCGCGAAAACGGGCTGCTGAAGGTGATTTCCGGCATCACGTCGCTGGAAGAGGTGATGCGCGTGACCGCGGAACGCGGGGGGGATGAGTAATGGCCCTCTACGCGTGGACGGCGACGGACGCGGCGGGGAAAACCCGCCGCGGTACCCAGCAGGCCGAAGGGCAAAAGCAGGTGCGCCAGTGGCTGCGTGAGCAAAAGCTGATGCCGGTCAGCATCACTGAAACCCGCGAAAAGGCGGAGGCCGGCAAGGCGAAGACGGGCGTGAAGCTCTCGACGCCGGTCCTGTCGATGTTTACCCGCCAGCTGTCGACGCTGGTCAACGCGGCGCTGCCGCTCGAAAGCGCGCTGAAGGCGATCTCGAAGCAGACGGAAGATAAAAAGCTCGCGGCGATGGTGGTGGAGATCCGCGAAAAGGTGGTGGAAGGCCATACGCTGTTTGACGCGTTTAGCCAGTTTCCGCGCACCTTCGACAAGCTCTACTGCACGCTGGTGATGGCCGGGGAAAAAACCGGCCATCTGGGCGACGTGCTGGAAAAGCTGGCGGAGTACAACGAGCAGCGCCAGAAGATGAAAAGCAAGCTGACGCAGGCGATGGTCTACCCGATCACCCTGACGGTGGTGGCCATCGCGGTGATCAGCATCCTGCTGGTGGCGGTGGTGCCGCAGGTGATCGAACAGTTCACCCACATGAAGCAGCAGCTGCCGATCACTACCCGCACGCTGATCGCGGTGAGCGACTTCCTCCAGACCTACGGCATCTACATCGTCGGCGCGCTGGGCGGCGGTTTCGTCGGCTTTAAGGCCTGGCTTAAGAACGCCAAAAACCGCTTCAAGTGGAACAGCTGGCTGGTCAACGGCTCGCCGATTAAAAAGCTGGTGTGCGCCATCAACAGCGCCCGCTATATCCGCACGCTGAGCATTCTTCAGGCGAGCAGCGTGCCGCTGCTGGAGGGGATGTATATCGCAATGGACGGTATCGAAAACCTCTACGCCCGGCAGGTGCTCGAGCAGGCGGCGGATACCGTGCGCCAGGGGGCTTCATTATATGCCGCGCTGGATCAGGCGAAACTGTTTCCGCCCACCATGCTGTACATGATTGCCTCCGGCGAAGAGAGCGGGGAATTAGGCAATTTAATGGACCGCGCGGCGGAAAACCAGGAATCGGCTTTACAACATCGAATCACGTTAACGCTGTCGGTATTCGAACCGGCGCTGGTGGTGAGTATGGCGACGATTGTTTTATTCATCGTCCTGTCAATATTACAACCGCTTCTGCAACTTAATAATATGGTAGGTTAAATCATGGCTTTAAAACGTAAAAACCTGGCTCGCCAGGCGGGCTTCACTTTGCTCGAATTAATGGTGGTCATTGTTATTCTCGGCGTATTGGCCAGTATGGTCGTGCCCAACCTAATGGGGAATAAAGAAAAAGCCGACTCGCAAAAAGCGACCAGCGATATTGTCGCGCTCGAAGGCTCGCTGGATATGTATAAGCTGGACAACCACCGCTATCCAACCACCGAGCAGGGCCTGCAGGCGCTGGTCACGAAGCCAGAAATCGCGCCAATCCCGAACGGCTACCGCGCCGACGGCTATATTCGCCGCCTGCCGCAGGACCCGTGGGGCAGCGATTACCTGATGGTGAGCCCGGGTGAACATGGTGCAGTCGACGTATTTTCCGCAGGCCCGGACGGCGAAGCGAATACCGCCGACGACATTACCAACTGGTCTCTGGATAAAAAAGAGAAATAATGAAAAAACAACGCGGCTTTACGTTGCTGGAAATTATTCTAGCCCTGGTGATATTTGCCAGCTGCGCCATGATGGTGGTGTCAACCATACCTTCACGCAGCGGTGCGGATATATTTGGCCAGCAATTAAAAGCACTCGTTGATTATGGCTCTGACCGCGCGGTAATGGACGGAAATATTGTTGGGCTGGTCGTTACCACCGATCACTATCAGCTGGTGACCCTGGAAGATAAGCAGGGCGAACGCCGCTGGGTGCCATTATCCGCCGGACGTATTACGACGAAAGGCGATTTCCCGCCCGACATGTACGTTTCGCTGTCGCCTCAGCGCCTGGCCGCCACGGTGGACAGCGAGCCGCAGGTGCTGTTTTTGCCTGACGGTGAGATTGGCCGGTTTACGCTTACGCTGCAAAGCCACGACAAGCAGCACCATTTTCGCGTGGTGTCGCAAGGGGCGGCGCCGGTATCGGTAGAAAACGATGACTAACGGCAAGGCAAAGCAAAAAGGGATGACGCTGCTGGAGGTGATGGTCGCGCTGGTGATCTTCTCCACCGCGGCGCTGGCGCTGATGAACTCCGTCTCCCTGAACGTCCGCTTTACCCACGGCCTGGCCGAAACGCTGCAGGCGAGCTGGGTGGCGGAAAACCAGCTGGCCGAGGCGCAGCTGACGAAAACCGATTTCCCCGATGCGGAACAGCAGGGGACGGAAATCATGGGCGGGCGCAGCTGGAACTGGCGCAAGCAGCGGGTGAAAACGGCGGATAACCGCTGGGCGAACGCGATCCGCGTCTACGCCGAAGGCGATGAAAGCCAGCCCGCGATTGCCCTGCAGATTATTCCGCCGGGAGAGCTCAAGTGAAAAAAACGCAGCGCCAGCGCGGGTTTACCCTGCTGGAGATCATGATTGCGCTGACCATTTTTGCCGTGATCAGCACCCTGGCCTGGCAAATTCTGGACGGGGCCATGCGGACCAGCTCGGCAACCGACGCCAGTGCGGCAAAGCTCAACCAGGTGCAGCGCGCCTGGAGCCTGATGGAGCGTGATTTCTTTCAGCTCCAGCCGCGCGCGCCGCGCAACGAGCCGGATCTTTTTCGTCAGGACGGCGATAGCGTTGAGCTGACCACGCTGAACGGCGTGAGCGGAACCGTGCAGCTCGAGCGCGTGCGCTGGCGGCTGGAGGAAGGGCGTCTGTACCGTGACGTCTGGCCGGCAATCGACGGCCCCGCCGACGTCAAGCCCGAAGAAGTGCCGATCGTGAACGAGGTGAAATCCCTTAGCTGGCGCTTCTACCGCAAGGGCTGGCTGAAAAGCTGGGCAGATTCCGCTCACCAGCCGGACGGCGTGGAGCTGACGCTGAACATGAACAACGGCGATACGTGGCGCTGGGTGTTTACCACGCCGGGCGATCTGCCGGAGGCGGCCGCGGCGGACGCTGCGCCTGCCCCGGCGGCGGAGGCCGCGCCTTCACCGGAAGCCGCGCCCGCCCCGCAGCCCGTGCCGGACGTGAAACCATGAACGCATTACGCAAACAAAAAGGCGTTGCCCTGCTGGTGGTGCTGATCCTGCTGGTGATGATGTCGGCGCTGGCTGCCAAAATCAGCCAGCAGTTCTGCCGCAACCTGCAAAAAACGCACTATCAGGTCAGCCAGCAGCAGCTGCGCTGGGCGATGCAGGCCCAGGAGAAGGTGATTAAGGATCGCCTGCAGGAAGACGCCAGCGGCGAAAGCAAGGCGCTCGACCCGGAAGGGGCGTGGCATCAGCCGCTGGAGACGCAGGGCGATGACTACACGGTGGTCGGCCAGGTTGAGGACGCGCAGGACTGCTTTAACGTGAATAACCTGCTGGCAGCTGAAAAAGCCGCGCAGGGGCAGGCGGAGACCGCCGTGCCGCAAAAACCGCGCAGGGAGCAGATTGTCGAGCAGATCCTCACCGACAGCGGCGTCAGCCACGCCGCGGCGGAAGAGATTTACCTTCAGCTGGTGGACTATCTGGACGGAGACGCCACCACCAATAAAGAAGGGGCTGAGAGCGACGCCTGGGCAGGCCTGGTGCCGGCGCGTCAGCCCGCGAACCAGATGATGCGCGCCATCTCTGAGATAAAGCTGCTGCCCGCCTTCCCGGCGGCGGCGTACCCGAAGGTGAGCCGTATGCTGTGCGCGCTGCCGGATTCGGCAAGCAAGGTCGATGTGAACACCCTGAAGCCGGAGCAGGCGGCCATTCTGGCGGCGATGTTCCCGGGCAAGCTCACCGCAGACGACGCGGCGCGGCTGATTGAATCGCGCCCGGAAGCGGGCTGGGAAAATATGGAAACGTTCAGCAAAGCGCTGGAGCAGACCTTCCCGCAGCTGAAGGATGATTTACCCCAGGTGGCCGAGTTCCTCGCCATCAACAGCCGATATTTTCGCGTCAGCTACACCGGGAATACCGATGAGTTAACGCTTCGCGTGGTGAGCCAGCTTCAGGTGAATAACGAAGCCGGTGAAATTGTGACGTGGCAACGTCGTTACCGAATGATTGAATAACACAAGTTGAACGCTATGAAACAGGTGCTTTTTGTTCGTCCCGACAGTCGCGAGGACGGAAAGATAATGTGGTGTGAATCCGGCAGTCAGGAGGTCATCACGGGTGAGGGCCGCGAGGCGCTGGATACGCTTGCTCAGCATCCCTTAGCCACGCGCGTCTGCCTGCTGCTGCCGGCGGGGGAAATGGTTTTCCGCCATTTTACGCTGCCGAAAAAAATGGCGTCGCAGGCCACGGCATTCTCGTGGATGGCGGAAGAGACGCTGATCGGCGAGGTGGATAATCTTCACTGGACGGTGCTCAATAAAAAAGGGGCCGAGGTTGACGCGGTGGCGGTAGATGCCGATCGCCTGCGCGGCTGGCTGGACCGTTTTCAGGAGGCCGGGCTGAAGGTCGTTCAGGCCGTGCCCGACGCCTGGCTGCTGCCGGTTGCCGCGGGCGGCAGCACGATCGTCGCGCTGGAGGACAACTACTGGCTGCGCCTCTCTCCCCACGTGGCCTGCGAGGTGGAGGCGGCCCTGCTGCCGCTGCTGATGCAAAAGGCGGGCGAGGGCGAGGTGGCCTGCTACGGTAAGGCTCCCGCCGGGGTTGAGGTGGATGAGCGCCTGGCCTGGGAACACCCGCTGGCGCTGATCCAGCCGCAGTGGGCGCGCTGTCGCGTCAACCTGCTGCACGGTGCCTTTAGCGCCAAGGCGTCTCCCGGCAGCGCAAAACGGATGAAGGCCGCTATCGCCGCGGCGGGGCTGCTTTCGCTGGGCCTGCTGCTGGGCCCGCGCGTCGCCATGGCGTGGATGCTGGTGCAGCAGGAGAACCAGATGCAGGAGGAAATTATGCAGGTCTACCAGCATCACTTCCCCAGCATGCGTCACCAGACCAACATCAAATATCACTTTGGCCAGAGCGTGAAAAAGCAGAGCAAGGGCGTCTTCCTGCAGCTTGAGGCGCTGGAAGGCGCGAAGCAGGCCGTCCCGGCGATGGAAGTCAACCTGGTCGAATACGACTATGCGAACAATACGCTGTCGCTCAGCGTCAGCGCGCAAAACCCGCAGGCGCTGCAGACGTTTGTCCAGAAGGCCAGCGAGAAGTTTGATTTTACGCTACAGCCTGTTTCCAACAGCGCACCGTATACCGCCATGATCTCAGGGAAATATAAATGAAAGCGCGAATCGCACAATTAACATCACGTTATCAAAATTACAGCACCCGGGAAAAAACAATATTAAAAGCAGGCATAGCCGCCATGTGCTGTGCGGCCATTTATTATGGGGGAATTATACCTTTGGATAATATGATTAAAGAAAGTCAGTTGACATTGAAAAAACAGAACGAAACCCTGAGCTGGATGAGGGCCGAAATTGATAAAAATCATCTTCCGGTATTACAGGTGAAAACCGATAACCCGAGAAGCGTGGTGGAAAACAGCGCGCACGAAATCAATATTTCGCTCACGGATATTCGTCAGGACGGCCAGACGCTGGCCTTTGTGGTCAACCGTATTAACGTGTATGAGCTGAAAAACTGGCTGCGTGAAATGAACCTCACCTCCGGCATTCGCTTAGAGAAAATGAACCTCACGCCCGTAGACCACCTCAGCGACGTGAAGGCCGATATCCAGCTCACCTGGAAAAAAGTGGCATGAATACGCTAATGCTGGTGCGGGAGAGCTGCCCGGCGGGATTCAGCGCAATGAGCGGCGTGCTGGGGGCGATCGTCGGCAGCTTTCTGGGGCTGGTTGCAGACCGCGTTCCGGCGATGGTGATGGACGAAGAGAGCCGCACGAACCTTCTCTTTCCCGGCTCGCACTGCCCCGCCTGCGGGCATTCGCTGAAGGCGTGGGAAAATATTCCGCTCGTCAGCTGGCTGGCGCTGCGCGGGCGCTGCAGCCACTGCCATACGGCTATTCCGCTGCGGTTATTTTTAATCGAATGCGCGACGGCGCTCTTTTTTGCCGTTTCGGCATGGTGCATTGCCGATATCCAGGCGCTGTGCGCGCTGTGGCTGATGGCGGCCTTCCTGCTGCCGCTGACCTTGATTGACCGCCAGCACCTGCTGCTGCCCGATTGCCTGACGCAGCCGCTCCTGTGGGCCGGGCTGCTGATCCATGCTTTTTCCGGCAGCCTGCCGCTGCGCGACGCGCTGTGCGGCGCGGTGGCGGGATACCTGTCGCTATGGCTGCTGTACTGGGGATTCCGCCTGGCGACCGGCCGCGAGGGCCTGGGCTACGGTGATTTTAAGCTGCTGGCGGCGCTGGGCGCCTGGTGCGGCTGGCAGGCGCTGCCGTCTATCGTGCTGATTGCCGCGCTCAGCGGTATTTTGGGTTATTTCCTGATGACTAAATCAGATAAAAATAACCTCGTAATCTCTTTCGGACCGTACCTCTCTTTTGCTGGAATAGCGATATTCATTAGTCAGCTACTCGTTATTCAGATTTAATTTTACGGTCAAGTTTTTTTAAAAATTTTTTCGGCGAGGAAAGGGAAGGAATCCCTTTGAGCTCCAGTGTATCGTAAGGGATATAGGCAATAAGGACTTTGTGCTTGTATCTTTTTATGGAGGAATGAAGCGCGTCATCTCAGGTTTTAGTTTTGCAATATCACGTCGTTTAAATACTGACAGTGCGATTTACATTCCATGTTTTAAAGGAAAACATGGGTAACATATTTTCAAATAAATTTATCAGGAAATAAGAATGAAATTTATGAAGCCTAAATATCTGGCGCTCTTTGTAGCAGCAGCATCCAGCTCTGCATTCGCAGCGGCACCGGGTACGCCTTCAATCAGCAGCGGCAACGACAAGTTCGCTATTGTTGAAGTGGATCAGGCAGCTCAGGACTATAACAGCCTCGTTAAAGTACACGATGGCGCTGACGTCAAAGTTGAGTGGAACGTCTGGAGCGGCGATGCGTCAACTTCAGCAAAAGTGCTCCTCGATGGCCAGACCGTCTGGAGCGGCGCGGGCAGCGCGTCCGGCTCTGCAAGCTTTAAAGTGAAAAAAGGCGGTCGTTATCAGGAGCAGGTTGAACTGTGTAACGCCAGCGGCTGCACCAAGAGCGCGAGCAAGCTGATTATCGTTGCCGATACCGACGGTAGCCACCTGCTGCCGCTGAACGCAGCGATGCAGGAAAACAACAAATCCTTCAGCAAGCACACTGATAAAGTGGTTGCCGCCTATTTCCCGGAGTGGGGCGTATACGGCCGTAACTTCCCGGTAGATAAAATCCCTGCCGCTAACCTGAACCACATTCTGTACGGCTTCATTCCAATCTGCGGCGGCGACGGCATCAACGACGGCCTGAAAACCGTTGAAGGCGGCAACAGCTTCTCCGTGCTCCAGCGCGACTGTGAAGGCCGCCCTGATTTCACCGTGGCAATCCACGACCCGTGGGCTGCGCTGCAAAAACCACAGTCCGGCGTTTCTAACTGGGACGACCCGTACAAAGGTAACTTCGGCCAGCTGATGGCGCTGAAAAAAGCCCACCCTGACCTGAAAATTCTGCCTTCTATCGGCGGCTGGACCCTGTCTGACCCGTTCTTCCACATGGGCGATACCGCGATCCGCGCACGCTTCGTCTCCTCTGTTAAAGATTTCCTGAAAACCTGGAAATTCTTCGACGGCGTAGACATCGACTGGGAATTCCCTGGCGGCGGCGGCGTGAGCGAAAACCTCGGCAACCCGCAGCAGGACAAAGCGACCTACACCGCGCTGATGCACGACCTGCGCGCGATGCTGAACGAGCTGTCTGCTGAAACCGGCCGTTCTTACGAACTGACCAGCGCCATCGGCGCAGGCAAAGACAAAATTGAAGACGTGGATTACACCACTGCCCAGCAGTATATGGACCACATCTTCCTGATGAGCTACGACTTCTACGGCGGCTGGAGCAACACCGATCTGGGCCACCAGGCTGCGCTGCGCGGCGCTGAGTGGAAGCCAGACACCAACTACACCACCGAAAACGGCGTTGACGCGCTGCTCGCTCAGGGCGTACAGCCGGGCAAAATCGTTGTGGGTGCAGGCATGTACGGCCGCGGCTGGACCGGTGTTCACGGTTACACCGGCGACAACCCGTTCACCGGTACGGCAACCGGTCCTGTGAAGGGTACCTGGGAACCGGGCGTTGTTGACTATCGTCAGATCGTTAACGAATACAAAGGCAAGCCGGGCTGGGAATACAAATATGATGCGACAGCAGAAGCACCGTATGTATTCAACAAGTCTACCGGTGACCTGATCACCTATGAAGACGCCCGCTCTACTGCCGCGAAAGGCAAGTACGTGATGGCGAAAAACCTGGGCGGCCTGTTCTCCTGGTCTATCGACTCCGATAACGGCGACATCCTGAACGCGATGAACGAAAGCCTGCTCGGCGGCTCAACTCCGGTTGATCCAGTTGCCACTAACCATGCGCCGGTCGCCACTGCGGTTGACCAGACGGTAACTGGCCCGGCAGCGGTAACCCTGGACGGCTCTGCCTCCAGCGATCAGGACGGCGATGCGCTGACCTATAAATGGACCCAGATTTCTGGCCCAACCGTGACCCTGGCGAACAGCACCAAGGCCAAAGCGACCTTCAACGTGGCTGCGGTCACCAGCAACCAGACGCTGGCGTTCCGCCTGACCGTGACGGATGCGAAAGGTCTGAGCAACTCCGTAGACGTACAGGTTCTGAATAAAGCGCCAAAAGCGAACCAGGCGCCTGTCGTTAACAAAATCGACGCTGTTTCCCTGGAAGCTGGCCAGAGCTACACCCTGAACGCACAGGCTGCGGATCCGGATGGCGATGCGCTGACCTACTCCTGGAGCGTTCCAGCGGATATGCACGCGACCGGTACCAATACCTCTAGCGTTAACATCACCGCGCCAGACGTAAGCTCTGACTCCAGCTACACCCTGAGCGTTATCGTTTCTGACGGTAAAACCAGCGTGCAGTCCGACGTGCAGGTTTCCGTGTCGCCTAAAGCGGCTCCGGCTCCGGCAGACGAAGATACTAACCCATCTGACGAAGGCACCAACCCGTCTGACGAAGGGACTAACCCTTCTGACGAAGGCACCAACCCATCCGATGAAGGCACTCAGCCATCTGACGAAGGCTCTGCAACCGGCAGCTGTGACAAACCAGTAGACGCCAATGCCAGCAAATACGCTGCATGGGACGCCAACAAGGTTTACAACAACGGCGACACCGTAAGCTCCGATAACCTGGTCTGGAAAGCGAAATACTGGACTCAGGGCAACAAGCCGGGCTTCGATGCGGACGCATGGGAACTGGTAAGCCAGGTGAAAATGAACTGGCGCTCTGACGTGGTTTACAACGGCGGTGACACCACCACCTACAACGGTTCCGTATACCGTGCGAAATGGTGGACCCGCGGTGATAACCCGGCTAACAGCGATGTATGGGTGAAAGAAGGCGCGTCTGCGGACTGCAAATAACTTCTGAACCAACGTTGCGGGCGTAATATTCGCCCGCAGCATTTGACCACACCCCGCTTCGGGTGTGGTCAATTCTCAAATTAACAGTGACGTGCGCAAAGAGAGGATGGGATATAACGTAAGCAGGTGCATAAATGAAACGCATGATTTTATTATTACTGTTAGTCAGCCAGAGCGTATTCGCAAATTGTTGGGATAAAGCGGCGCATTATTATCACGTCGACCCGTATTTATTATTTGCCATCGCTAAAGTGGAATCGGGAATGAACCCCAGAGCCGTTGGCTGGAACCGTGACGGTTCGCACGATGTAGGATTGATGCAAATTAACAGCACCCATTTTGTTGAGTTACAGCGCCGCGGCATTGATGAGCGCCGTCTTATTGTCGAACCCTGCACCTCCATCATGGTTGGCGCATCCATACTCTCGAACATGATTAAAGTGTATGGCTATAACTGGGAAGCGGTAGGGGCGTATAACGCCGGTTTGAAAAAAGAGAATTATCCGCAGCGAATGCAATATGCCCACAAGGTGTGGCGTAAATATCAGGAAATAAAACAGCGTAACGCATATGTATATTAATTTTTTGTTTTTTGAAGAATACCGTTCAGTGTTCTTCAGAAAGTGAAAAGAACCGCACGCTCAGGTTTATTTATTAATGGACTAATACATAAGCCGTGTTTGCATTAACCATTGTTGCTTAAAAACAGGATTATTTGAGATGAACAAAAGGACTCTTCTGAGCTTACTCGTTGCAGGGGCATGCGTTGCTCCATTCATGGCTCAGGCTGCTTCGCTGCAGGCGACCAGCAGCGAACCGTACACCATGAAAGCCAGCGATCTGGCGAAAAAAGAGAAGGAACTGACGAGCTTCCCGCTGATGGCTTCCGTGAAGGATACCATTCGCACGCTGGATAACGAGCAGGTTGAGCTGATCGAGCCAGGCCGCGCGGCGAATCCGGACAACGTGAAGCGCGTTGAAGGTATCGTGAAGGAGAGCGACTGGGAATATCTGTTCCCGATGCGCGCAGCTTCTTATACCTACAGCAACTTCCTGAAGGCCGTGGGCAAGTTCCCGGCGCTGTGTAAGACCTATAACGACGGACGCGACAGCGACGCGATCTGCCGTAAAGAGCTGGCAACCATGTTTGCCCACTTTGCGCAGGAAACCGGCGGCCACGAAAGCTGGCGTCCGGAAGCCGAATGGCGTCAGGCGCTGGTTCACGTCCGTGAAATGGGCTGGACCGAAGGCCAGAAGGGCGGCTATAACGGCGAATGTAACCCGGAAATCTGGCAGGGTCAGACCTGGCCTTGCGGTAAAGATAAAGACGGCGACTTCGTCAGCTACTTTGGTCGCGGCGCGAAGCAGCTCTCCTACAACTACAACTACGGTCCGTTCTCCGAAGCGATGTTTGGCACCGTTCGCACCCTGCTCGACAAGCCTGAGCTGGTGGCTGACACCTGGCTGAACCTGGCATCCGCGATCTTCTTCTTCGCGTATCCACAGCCGCCAAAACCAAGCATGCTGCAGGTTATCGACGGCACCTGGCAGCCAAACGATCGCGATAAAGCGAACGGTCTGGTCCCGGGCTTCGGCGTGACCACCCAGATCATCAACGGCGGCGTTGAGTGCGGCGGCCCAACTGAGATTGCACAGTCTCAGAACCGCATCAAGTACTACAAAGAATTTGCTAACTACCTGAAAGTGCCGGTTCCAGCGAACGAAGTGCTGGGCTGCGCCAACATGAAGCAGTTCGACGAAGGCGGCGCTGGCGCGCTGAAGATCTACTGGGAACAGGACTGGGGATGGAGCGCGGATACGCCAGACGGTAAGACCTACTCTTGCCAGCTGGTGGGCTACCAGACGCCGTTCAGCGCGTTCAAAGAGGGTGATTACACTAACTGCGTGAAGAAATTCTACAACGTTAACATCATCAACGACGACGGTTCTGCCGTAACGCCTGACGAAACCCCGGTAACGCCGAAGCCAGACGAAACGCCAGTAACGCCAAAGCCTGACGAGACGCCTGTCACGCCAGTTCCGGACGAAACGCCGGCCGTGGTTAACCATGCGCCAGTGGCGCAGATCGCCGGTCCAATCGGTGCGGTTGAAGCCGGTGCGCAGGTTTCCCTGAGCGCGGAAGGTTCTACCGACCAGGACGGCAACCAGCTGACCTACACCTGGCGTTCTCAGGACGGCACCACGGTGACCGGCCAGGACAAAGCGGTTGTGACCTTCACTGCGCCAGAGTCCGCAACGGCTCAGCAGATCGAAGTTAGCCTGACCGTCAGCGACGGCGAGCTGAGCAGCACCACCACGTACCTGCTGAACGTGAAAGCTAAAGCAGCGACGCCATCCAAAGATGACGGTGCTTCCGGCTCTTACGCCGCGTGGAGCGCGAACAACAAGTACAACGCAGGTGATATCGTGAACAACCACGGTAAACTGTTCCAGTGCAAACCGTTCCCGTACAGCGGCTGGTGTAACAACGCCCCGGCATACTATGAACCAGGCGCAGGTCTGGCATGGGCTGATGCCTGGACCGCTCTGTAATAGCAAAACGGCAACCGAAAGGTTGCCGTTTTTGTTTGTGTACTTTTCCCCCTCACCCTGACCCTCTCCCCAAAGGGGAGAGGGGACAGATCGTGCGCGGTGTGATTTTCTCCCTCTCCCTGTGGGCTGAGGAATCCCCACAAATTTCAGACTGGCACAGAATACTCCCTCTCCATTCAGGGAGAGGGCTGGGGTGAG